>CAUYLG010038284.1:0-36358 GCA_963573385.1 Cacajao melanocephalus
TGTGGCTCCTCCGCCGGGAATTTCCCAGTTTGTGTTCCACAGAAATTCGTCTGAAATTGCGGCGTCCACTCGCTCTCTGTGCTTTCACTGGGAGCTACAATCCTGAGCTGTTGTTAATCGGCCATCTTGGATCTCTCTCTCAATACACTCAAAGTTTGGCACTATCCAATTGTTTCATCTGTTGCACTTTGTCTTCACAATCATGTTTACTTCCAAGAATTTTAGCCTCAAATTACTCTTCACATGTCAGCCTATTTCATTCTATCAACACAATGCAATTTCATACTTGTGGATCTAGTCATGCAATAATAAGAAAGATCTTATTCTTTTATACCTGGTCTGCCTGCATGGTCCCTCTAGGTAGCTCTTGATTTTCCTATATCCAGTGAAGGTATTTAACCTTTTTTTCTGTGTAGGATTAGATTAAACCAGGTTACTAAGTATTTCCTTCAGGAATTGCAACAGTCTAGTTGTAGGGACCAGACAGAATGTGCAAGCAAGGATAACTCTTTCCAATGTAAACTTGTGGTCAATGGGCCATATCAAGCTCAATTCTTGCAATAAGGGCTGTCCTGAAGAATGGGGAAAGGTTTGGTCCTTAATAGGCAAATAGCAGATATTGGGCATCAGAGCAGATCTCTACTCAGCTCTTCTAAAGCAGGATCTATAATGAAATCCAAAGCTTTAAGTATATAAGTAGGGCCCCTTTCTGTCAGCTAAATGTTGTAACAGGGTTGTGGGAGAGCTAAAGGTATTTAGATTGCCAGTTTTGGAAAGTTTACCAGCTTCTGAAAGTTTACCAATATATTCAAACACTAACATGCGCATATGTGTTGAGAACCATATTACTTAGAAGTGAGAAAACTAGAGACCCTATCTAATAAAAAAAAAATTACCAAATGGAAGTGATTAAGTACTTGATAGTAATCACTGTAACCTACCAAATGTAGTAAATTCCAGATAAAAAAGCTTGTATTTCAAACTGAGGACTGAGAGACAACTAGGTATTATGTACCTCCTGAAGGATAACAAAATCACCTATGAAAAAGTCTTATTCACTCCCCATACCCAAAAGTCAAGTCTGAAATCTGGTCATGCTTTAATTCTAAACTATCAATTAACAGAAAATAAAGAGAAACATGTTAAACTACACCACAGAGTACCATTAGCTAAATATGTTCTGTCAGAAACGCTTCAGAAGAAACAACTTAATTTCAACACACAAATTGCAAAAGGTGAAGAGGGGGAAGAAAGATTGAGGAGATGTATATGGATTAAAAGACTCTTAAGAGACAGCAATTAATCACAATGTGAGGTCTTTATTTGGATCCTGATTCAGACAGACTAACTGAAAACCAAACAGCAATTTATGACAACTGAGACTATGGAAATTGGAACATTTACTAGATACTTGATGGTGTAAAGAAACTGTTAATTTTTTTTAAACATGTTTAGGAATAGTATTGTGGTTATGTGTCCTAAAAATCCCCATTTTCTAGATACCAACTGAAATATTTATGTAAAAGTACCTTGATGATTTAAAAGTTCAATAATAATTGCTTAGCTTTGGGCCGTTCTTCACATCTGTAAATATGCTAAGCTACAATCAGCCTTCTTTCCTATTCTGTCATGTTATAGCTAGAGTTCAGACAATACAAAGCAGAACTGGGAATCTCCTATTTTGCTTATCGAAGTGGTAAAAATAAACCAGTTCAAGTAGCTGAAAGTGGAAGCTATTTCTCACTCTTCATGCAGAAATGCGGCCTATACCTCAGGGGACATAGTACTGAATGATGCAATTTAATCATTCATTTTCAATTTAAGAAGGTCTTACTTAAATGAAATGCTTCAAAATAAAAGCGACTCCCAATATTTAGATCTAAGAGACAACAGTTCCAAGTGTTTTCCACAACTTGATTTGGAATTTAGTTGAATGTAGGAAAAGCACTCAAACTAGTTGGCTATATATCCAAGGGTGAGGGCCTATATAGCAAAGATTACCAGCTCTGGACTCAGATTGCTTAAGTTTATGGCACAGATCCACCTTCTGGATGTTGTGAGACCTTTGGTCAAATTACTTAACCTTTCTGTGCCACTGATCTTCATAAGATGGGGATAATATCTGTTGTTGGTAGGATTCAATGAATACACATAATACATACAAAGTGACTAGTACAAAGTATTCAATGAATAATATTTATATGGCTGTGAACTTAGGGGTAGAAAGACTGACTGGATCACATTAAAACTTTCCTCTGATGGAAATAGTGTATTTTTTTGGGAGGATAGGGTGGGGAACAAGGTCTCACTGTCCCCCAGGCTAAAGTACAGTGGTGTGATCATGGCTCACTACAGCCTCAACCTCCTGGTCTCAAGCAATCCTCCCACCTCAGCCTCCCAAGTAGCTGGGACTAGAGGCACACACCACACACCCTGCTAATTTTATTTTTTTAGAGACAGGGTCTTGCAATGTTGCCCAGGCTGGTCTTGAATTCCTGTGCTCAAGCAATCCTCCTACCTTGGCCTCCCACAGGGATTACAGGTATAAGCCACTGTGCCTGGCCTAGCAGTATAGAGAATAGAACTGTGTTTTAAAACATTCTTATGTCTGTGAAATAAGTAGCACTGATTAGACTAAACCTGAACATAGGACAGAAACTATAGGCAAAATATTCACTAGGTGACTATTTAAAATTTTTTTCCTATTAGAATAAACTTAAAAAAAGGAAGAAATTTGTTCTTAGTGCTTAAGATTTCACTCTAGTTCTCATTACCAGTGCGAAGTAAAAAAATGTGTTTCAACAGAGATGCACAATGAAAAACTGCAGAAATAAAGGATTCTTTAAAATTGATAACATAAGCCAGACAAGTATAAAAAAGGAAAGCAAAATGACATGTTTTTCTGATCATAAAATATTTATTAAGGTATACTTTAGGGAATATAGTGAATATAAAATTTAGGATCACAATATGAAGCAAATTCAAATCCTCTCAAAGGTCAGCACAGCCCTCAAAACTCTGCAGATGTAAAACCACTGGTGAGACACTAAAAGCAGTTCGACTAGTACAGAAGTGGAGTTTCATGAACATTTACAACTAGAGCATACGAATACCTCTTTTAAGTGCAAAACCACACCACATTACACTAATGCAGCAACAATGCATTCATTATTGTTCTCATTAGTCATTAGTAGTCAACTTGCATAAAACACCAGAAAAAAGCACAATGGAGTTCACAAAGTGGGCTAAAAAAATGAACCTGTCCTTGCAAAACACACATTGTAATGAAAGAAGAGATGTTTAAAAAAGTATATGCACACTGTAGAAGCTGTGTTCATTCCAAGGATCTCAAGTGTCATTTCCTTTTCTGTAAAATCAAATTACAAGAACCAGGCACAACTAATATTTGGGAGGCAGTGTGTAGCTAAAATTTCATTTAACTAGTTATTCAATGATTTTTAAAATCCCCATAAATCTTTTCTGTCCTGAGGTAGTTGCAAAATAAATCATAACTTGGATATCAACTAGAGCTGAGGCTTTGACTTTTTAACTCATTAAAACTAGTTGTTATAGGAACTACCTTTAGATATTTAAAAGACAGTTGAGAAATGGGCCTCTTACTACACACACAAGATGATGGCTATGTGGGAAAGAGGATTAGCTGCTTCAGAACGTGAGAGATACAGTCCACCATTTCTTCCACCCTCCCTACCCATTTTAGATTCTTTATTGTCCAAAAAGCCACCATGAACACCACAGTGAAAGCAGACAGATCACCGTCCTTTGCTGTATCCAGGGAAGAAAAGGTCAAGTAGAGTCTGCAGAATCTCATTGGGAATCATGATATAATTCTGGCCAAGATCATGCCGGCAAGCAGGGCAGGAGAAAACCTGTGCCTTAAAGGAGCGCTGCAGGCAATCCTATGGTAAAAACAAAAACATCCAATTTCATCTGAGGGTAAAGCATGCAAGTACTCAGCAACTTATGCTTTTAAATAGGAACCAGAAACTGGTAATGAGAGAAATGTACAGGATTAACAAACAGAGAGGCTTGAATTTGCACTACGGAAAAGCCTACAGTCATGGCTTTAGTTTCATCTCTGGCACATACTGTTGAGACTTCAGGTAAATTATTTAACTTTTGTACGTCAGTTCCTCATCTACTTAATATGATGGAGTTAGAGATTACATATGGTTCCCACTAGCCTAATCTTTTAAGTTAGATTTTAATCCCATTCTTTCTAAACAGAGACCTAGAGGAAAGAAAAAAAAGAAAAATCAGGATTCCCTTGCTTAGAAATACATTTTATATTTTACCAAATCACTTAACATATAGCAGGCAGATCACCTTAGGTCAGGAGTTCAAGACTAGCCTGGCCAACATGGTGAAACCCTGTCTCTACTAAAAAATACAAAAATTAGCCAGTCTTGGTGGTGCGTGCTTATAGTCTCAGCTACTCCAGAAGCTGAGGCATGAGAATCACTTGAACTGACGAGGCAGAGGTTGCCGTGAACCAAGATCGCATCGCTGTACTCCAGCCTGAATGACGGAGCGAGATTCCATCTCAAAAAATAAACAAAATAAAATAAAATAAATAAACATAAAGTTCTGAAGTTAGGGCACATCATCACCACTGGGTAGAACAAGATTCGAACCTTGGCTTGACTATGTGTTTTTATGTATGTATATAGATGTACTAAATACATTATATTTCGAGTTAATCAACTCAAGTTCAGGTATAAATTCATAGGTAGATTTGTTTCCATTTTATAAAAGAAACTGAAGTACTGAAGTTAGGGCACATCATCACCACTGGGTAGAACAAGATTTGAACCCTGGCTTCACTAAAACACAAACTTTCCTTTTACACTATACTGATAACACAATATTCAATTCATCTGGGCATGATGCCAGATATAAACTTTTATATTATCCAGTAAGTGCATGAAAATACTCCAGTTTGCACTATAATATATAAAACATATAAGCTATTACACAGAAAAGGGCAATGACTTCTTACTTTCTCTCCCATTTCAGCCCCTCCTCAAAATTCCAAACATGATAGAATACCTCAAACGACATATATTGGAATTACTAATATCTAATTAAAACATGCATTTACCATCAAGATGTAATTAAATGCTTCTTAAATAGAAGGTTCCACACTATCCTGACTTCACGGAAAATGCTTCTTAGCATGCTGAAAACAGGTATAGAGATTAGTGTGCCTTCATGCCTTACAGGGAAAATGAGGAAGGAATTCTACTTACTTTACAGACATTGTGG
The DNA here is from genome assembly GCA_963573385.1 of Cacajao melanocephalus. NCBI lineage: Eukaryota > Metazoa > Chordata > Mammalia > Primates > Pitheciidae > Cacajao > Cacajao melanocephalus. The sequence goes on from CAUYLG010038284.1 coordinate 5,287, forward strand.
AAGCACTCAGTTGTCACAGGCTGGTAAACTAGTTCCTGGCAGCAAACACACATAAAAGATTGTTCCAATTTTTTCAGAAAATTCTAGAATGGTACCCAAGGATAAGGAAAGTTAACAGTTCATAATATACTAATAAAATTCATCTATTGTATATTTCAAAACAGCTAGAGAGAATAATTCAAATGTTCCCAGCATAAGGAAAAGATAAATATTTATAGTAATGAACAATCCAATTACCCTGACTTATTACTTATTATATGAATACATCAAAATTTCACATGTATCCTGAAATATATCCATCTATTATTTAGCAATAAAAATGTCTCAGTCACATTTAATGTCTTCTATTCAAAAAATCAAGTAGTCATGATTATAATTACCTGACAAAAGCAAACTAAGGAAATCCCATTCCATAGATGTTAGGTGTAAATCATAGTACTGGATAGGAAAAGTTGGAAAGTCAATATACAATGTGAAAAAGTCAAAGTTCCCCTAAACCTCGCATTCCAGGGATAAACTATTTTTCACTTAAAAAAAAAATCATGGGCAGCTCGTCTCAAGGTCATTACATGCTGGCTGTCTTTTTTCAAAAAGCTGTACTGCACAGTATTCCAGTGTATGAACATGTATTATTAAATCTTCTGCTGTTATAAAACTTGAATATTTGTCTTTTGGAGCTTGAATAAAAAAGCACTAGGCAACAATACTCTGTAGCATCTAATACCACCAAAAAAAAATCAACATATTTATTTTCCTAAGATTAATCTGTGGTATTTTTACCTCAATCCCAAAATCCTATACCTTCCTGATGCTAATGTTTACTCACAGTAAGACAAAATTACAAAAAGTAGAGCCACCTAAAATAAACATGATCAAATGGATGCCCTATATTACTGGTTCCATTTCATCTTGGCTGGTTTTGTTTTTTTTGAAGCTAGAAGGAAAAGTAGTTTTTTTCTAAATAAGTCATAAGCATACTCCTTCAGTTACTTTAGGTAGTGAAGGAGTACATTTCACATTTACTTTTTATATCAATAGAAAAAGTAAGGCCAGGCACGGTGGCTCACACCTGTAATCCCAGTACTTTGGGAGGCTGAAGAAGGTGGATCATTTAAGGTCAGGAGTTCTAGACCAACCTGGCCAACATGGCAAAACTTGTCTCTAGAAAAAAATACAAGAAATTAGCTGGGTGTGGTGGTGGGCACCTGTAATCCCAGCTACTCGGGAGGCTGAGGCAGGAGAATTGCTTGAACCTGGGAGGCAGAGGTTGCACTGAGCTGAGACCATGCCACTGTACTCCAGCCAGGGTGACAAAGAGACTCCATCTCAAAAAAAAAAAAAAAAAAAAAAAGTAGAACTTGTAAGTTTCAAATTTAAAAATCAAAAGATGTCTCATATTAACTGATTTATGAACATGGACTGTTATTTTTCACTTTACCAAAAAAGTCAGCAAAGGGGAGAACATGGATTATTAAAATCAAATGCATTACAAAGTATTATAAACACATTTTTAAAATATGGCAATTATGAGATGTTGAAAACTCTCAAACTTTATACCAGGCACTCTCTCGTTAACAAACTCCTTTGTTAATGACCAACATTTAACATGATACTTCCATAGTTCCTATAATATGGGTATATCTAATACAGGTATTTTGAGTAGCTATAACGTGCTAGGCGTTCATCTACAGTGGTACTAAAAAAGCAGTCTGTGCTCTCATCGAACTTATGTTTCTATAGGAGAGCAAACAAAAAACAGATTTGGATAGTAATAACTGAGGAAACAGCAAACTGACTCTCGCCTATAATCCTAGCTACTTGGGAGTCTAAAGTGGGAGGACTGCCTGAGGACAGGTGTTTGAGATCAGTCTGGGCAACATAGTAATCCCATCTGTGTGGGGTTTCTTTTAGTAAACTTTAAAAAAGAAGTTTCTAGAAAGGGTAGTTTAGGAGGACCTCTCTTGAGGAGTCTTATATTTACACAGACTTAAAGGATATCAAAGAGTGAGCCACATGAAAAGAGAATTCCAGCCAGAGAAACAGTATGTATGTAAAGGCCCACGGAGATCAAGATGTTGCGTGTGTTTAAATAAAACAGTGACCACCGCAGTCAAGCAGTCTGGGCACAAGAGAGTAGTAGTAAGAGGAGACTATAGATGTAGGTGCGGCTGTTGATCACAGGGCCTTTGGAAGGAGTTTGGACATAAGTATATATACACATATGTATTTATTTAAAGTCACTGTTGGCTAACACCTGTTTTTTTTTTCTGGCTTAATAAATGTGTTACTGGCCTATCTGAAGAGAATAGCATGAAACGTGTCTAGGATAATAGTACATAATGTCCAGAGTAACCACTAGCAGCAAGGTCACAAAATACGACCTATGCAGGTCAGATTCTGTCACCAGTGGGATACTGCCCATAGGGAAGACATCTTTCACATGTACTCGGGTGGATTTTTCCTCCATCTGTCCACCTGCCCACCTAAAGTCAGAACTCATCTCAGTTATCACTAACTAGACATATCTTTCCCTACCAGAGAATTAGGCTGATAAACAACTGCTTCCTATACCTTAATTTTCTGTACGTGAAAATGAGTGTGACCTAACATAGTCACTCTCTCCTCATGCCTGGGTGTCTTGGCTAAAATGCAAGGAACACTTCTCCAAGTGTAATCACTTTTCCCTCTCTTCTAAGCATGTAAGCCACATTTTACTAAGGAAAACCCAATTATCTATGGGCAAAGGAAATGACAATTCAAATCCAAGTGATATTTGGTAAATTTCATAATTTCTGAAAGTTTAAAAATCGTATTAAAAAAATTCTTCCTTAGTAATAATGACTATCCCTCACAGAGGGAACTCTTGTAGAGTTTTTGTGTTGCTGCTTTAAATCTAGATAGAAAACACATACAGACATAGGGGCATCGACACTTTGGCGAGAAAGAAAACAAGAGAAGTATTACAAATGACAAGGGGTCAATATTCAACAGAAGATTCAAATTTATAAGTAAAATTAAAGATACAATAATAAATGAATAAAGAATGAACAGAAAATTCATATTTGAAGCCTCCAACTTTAGAGATTTGTTAAAAAAGACTTGCCTGCAAAACACAGCTTAACACAAAACTCAGACATTATGAGATTCCTTTTCACTTTAAAATTATGTGATTAAGAAAAAAATGAAAAATGTAAACACATATTAATAATTAAATAGATAGATCAATCTGGTTTATTTTATCCCTTAGCTTAACATGTAGGTTTGAAATTTGTGAACTGCTTAAGACTTACGCTGTTAGGTAACTTTGAACTGTCACAAAAATTTTGTGGTGATTTTAGGTTAAGCTGACCATGTTTCACAACTGAAAATTCTTCTGAGTAACAGTATCTCAAAGTAAAGTAAGTTCAGCCATACAGGAGTAAAAATCCAACATCTAAGAGGTTTAAAATAAATTTAGGATCATGTGTATGTGCTGCCTGAGATTATTTCTGAAGGGTAGTGGCACTGGATGAGAAAACCGGATAGAAGGATGAAGTTTTGACTGACACGTGAAAAACATGCTGTATGAGACAATTATTTATCATTTGTTAATATCACAATGTTATTATTTTAAAAAATCTTCACATACTGGTCCTTCCACAAGATGTGCAAGCACTTCATCCCACAGCTTCTGGTTTTGACAATCTTCTCTGATGAGATGTTGCTGTTGAGGAGTTAGCTGAAAAGCCTCAATTGCTTCTGCTGAATCTGATGCTTTGAATACTTTGGAGGCGCTTGGACAGTCATCTAGATTTATTTTAAAAATGTATCAGCAGACTTACAAGTGGTTCTAAGCAGAACTATGAAACAAGAGAGTTAACTGGCACAAGTAATGTTTAGTAAAAAGATAAAGCAACACAAAGCAGCATCTAATTTCCCCTAGAACTGTAATCCCAGCACTTTGGGAAGCTGAGGCCGGTGAATTACAAGGTCAGGAATTCGAGACTAGCCTGGCCAAGATGGTGAAATCCCGTCTCTACTAAAAATACAAAATTTAGCTGGGTGCGGTGGTGGGCACCTGTAATCCCAGCTACCTGGGAGGCTCAGGCAGAATTGCTTGAACCTGGGAGGCAGCGGTTGCCATGGGCTGAGATCGTGCCATTGTGCTCCAACCTGGGTGACAGAGTGAGATTCCATCTCAAAAAAAAAAAAAATTTCCCCTAGAATTTAAGATACTACATTTTCTGCTATTTGGCTCTGACACTATTAAAATACACAAAAGATCCATGTTCTACCCCCCAACCAAATTCTTTGCTTTCATTTCTTGTAAGTCTCTCAATTTATTTTCTTAATATTTATCTTTATTAAAAAGTATGTTGCCCTCTTTCTTTTCCTCTTTCTCTCTTACATTCTTTTTTTTCTTTCTTTCACTCTCACGTTCTTTCCTCTCTTTTTCTTTCTTTCAAAAAAAAGTATGTTGGCTGGATGCAGTGGCTCCTATCTGTAATCCCAGCACTTTAGGAGGCTGGAGCAGGAGGATCCCTTCAGCCCAGGAGTTCTAGACCAGCCTGGGCAACATGGAGAAACCCCATCTCTACAAAAAATAAAAAAAATTAGCCAGGTGTGGTGGTGTACAGCTGTGGTCCCAGCTATTCCAGGGGCTGAGGTAGGTGGATCGCTTGAGCCGGGAGGACAAGGCTACAGTGAACCATGATCTTTCCACTGTACTCCAGCCTGGGTGACAGAGTGAGACCCTGTCTCCAAAAAAAAAAAAAACCAGTATGTTATTATGGTTTATATTTGGCAATCATTACCTACCATCTGAAATTGGCCTTTTTGTAGTTCCACTTGGCTGCTTCTTTGACTGTCCTTTAGTCTTCTTCCCTTCTTTATCTGAAGGGTAACCTGCTGGATACTGATGGGGGGGTACAATGTAGATTTAAGCTTCACAGAGAAGGGGGTTTTAGATCCTGGTGAGAAATTAGAAGGGAGGGGAAGACTACACTTTCCCCAAACTGAAAAACTTTACATAAAAGAAACAGACATTTAAAGGAAAAGAATTCAAAGCACAGATAACTATTAAAATCCCAATTTCAGAGTAAAACATGTAGCTGTGACTGCTAAGAGATTACATTTTATAATACACTGATCTTAAATTTCAGATCTAAGAAAGATAAGTCTTCAGGAGTTGTGATTAGGTAGCTTAAAGGAAAGTAGAATATAGATATGAAGATAAATGAGGACTAATCATAGAGCACAACAGATGGAAATCAAATAGACTGGATCACAGGAAATTGTGGAGTCAATCTAAAAATGTATCAAAACATTAAGGGTTAAACTTTTAATCTCCTAAAGTTAGAGGGAGGAGCTTTTAGAAGACCTAAAGCAACTAAACTACTACATCCTCTACCAACTAAGAGTTAGACTTGAAGTAACTATTATCTATTAGTTAATACAGATAACTTCATTTATCTATTACGCTTACATTTATGTTTGCCATAAGGCTCATTATCCTTATGTTTCAATAGCTACCTTTTTTGAGGGACTGAGGTGGGAGGAGCGTGCTTTGTAAAAGAGTCATGCTTAAAGCACTGTATGTTTCAGGCCTCAGTGACTATTAACTCATCATAGCAGATGGGCTCACATGCTTCTGCTCAGTTTCAAATTTAACCTATCTAGAACAATGCTCTCAAACAAGGGCATCTTAAAAATCTTCTGAAAGTGAATTTAAAAAGTTTTTTTAATATTAAAAAGAATTATTTTAGTTGTTTTAGCAGCTGATGTCTTATTTTCAACAACCAATTCTATGAGTTTAAAAAGACAACAAAAACAGAAACAGATTTGCACTAGAAGACACACTCACCTGCCTGGGTGGTCAGACACTTGCCCACAGTTCAGCCCCTACACATGCAGTGTGGGCAGAGCCAGGGGAAATGACAAAGCTGGCAGTTTTTATGGGAGGCACAACAATGGGGAATGATGGGAGATGAACTCAAACCATGCTCTGAAGTCAGTGTCAGGGACAAATTCTAGGGTATACAGGCCATGAAAGGGAAATGCAGCCATACCATCCACTATGCACACAAAATCAAAGTCTTTATGGGTTAACAGCTGGGCATGGGCAAAGAGGAAAAAAGGCAAAGCACTAAAGGTGGTAGCAGGGCAGGGAAGCAGCTTTGCAGGGGAAGAGAGAAAAGGGGTGAGGAAAAGTGAGAAGGGTAGAAAGCAGACCAGTCTTATAAAGCCACCTCCCCACCCTTCCCCTACCAGAAAGACATCCCCCATGCCCTCTAGGATAAATGTCCTTTTTCAAAGCCTCCTATACCTAAATTTTATGAATCCCTTTCCCTTACACTTCAAGTCATTTCCAACTTGATTTGGAAATATGTTACTTTTAATTAACAAGCCCAGCTTTTTCGAAGCACAACCCTTGATTCTATTACAGTCTGACATTCAGGATGCTACCTTTTCACTTCTTTTCCTGTGTCTATTTGCATGGTCTTATTCCTCACCCCTTATAGTCCACCATCAATTGCTGTGGGTTATATCCAGTGTTAAGGCATGTCGATAGTAAAGGTGTATATTTTTATGAACACATAGGCAGCCTAGACAAATGTAATCTAACCTGTAAACGTAGACATAATCTCCTTGACCGTTCTATTCCTTCGGAGGTCCAAGGCGCAGGTTCAACATCATCTCTTCTTAAAAGATAGCGCCAAACCAAGAATCCATGGCTTGATGAAATCTCTGGCCAGTATTTCACCACCTAAATCACAATATTTCAGTACTTGTTTGAGATTTAAAGTTTAGACTTACTCAAGTCATCACATTAGTGGTACCAAAATAATCTTTGCCAGAACTAAATGTAACTTCTGAATATACTGCTTTGCTGTAAGGACAGTAAATAAGTCAAGAATATTCACTAAAACAGTTTTGAGCTTAATTTCTATTATAGTACTTCCCATGAGTACATGATTGCTATAAATTTAATAGAGTAACAAGATTATGCTAATTAACAAAATTCTGTATAGTAAACATGGCAACAAATACCTCTTTATTTAAATAAAGAATGCAAATCTAGTAATATTATAATGTGCTTTGCTTTGAAAATCTATTACAAATAAAATCATTCTGAAAAGATATAAAAATCAAGTTATACAACAGCCAGTTAAATGGTTTTATTATAAAGAAAATACATATATATACACAAACACACACACACACACACACACACACACACACACACATATATATATATATATAAAATCTCAATCCAAAATAAAACTGTGCCCTTAAGAACTCGAAATAAGCCTTAAAAGTAAAGTACAGAAGAGTTTGCTTTGTGCATTTGTTTAATTTCCAGGAAAAGTAGCAATATAAGATGGCTACTGTTTCCTCGAGCCCACTCCCAGTAGTTCTTTGCAGCAACCCTGCCTTGAAAGCCCAGAAAGAATGACAAAACAAGATGTCATGCCAGATAGAGCACCTTATAAATGCCATCATATCTGTTGCCTTCTTCAGGAGCATATTTGCTGATCTTCCTCCCTTTAAAACTGCGTATCACTCTGACTGGCTTACCAGCTCTCCAATTCCGAGACTCTGCTCCAATTTTATCATCCAATGGAGCATCACAGTTTAGGGCCAATGCCCTAAAAAACAACAAAAAAGTCTTTATACCATGTAATTTTTCTTCAAGCGTACAATCGAGTCATTAGCTCAATTAAAAGGTGAATTATACCTTACCTGATGGTTAAGATTCTATGATTCTTTCCATATTATTCCAGATAATAGGATTATGCTTTCCCCCACCAGCAGAGAAGACAAATCAGTTTTCTGATGTCACCCCCAAGCCAGGGAATTGGTTCTCAGATAGCCTGTAGGGTTCTTCTGAAAGTAATAACATCTGTGCCACGTATAATAGAAAACAACTAGAAATACATGGAATTTTTCTTTAAATAACGTTTGTTGGGGGAAGGGAGGATGTTGGAAAACTAAAGCAAATGACTATTTTAATAGTTATCTTTGATAAGGGTGTGAGGTAAATTGCTGGAATAATGTAGAAAGAAATCCAGAAGTATAAATTTGTCAGCAAGGTACAAATGACCTTCCTAGGTCTACTTTCCACATTCCAGACAATGGAGAATCCTTAAAGTTTAAAAGATTAAGAACAAGTGCTGTATGAGAATAGTCTTTAAAGGCCTCCATAAAAAGATAAATTTCAATAAGCCTGAAGCATCCAAATGCCTGTGCTAATGACAATAAAGATTTCTGGCTGCTTGAGATCACTACATTTTACTGACATGGTCAAAGAGGAACATTGAGTTGGAAGCAGCACCTGACCTAGCTGGAACTTGCTTAGTATGTGCATTCACCTAGTACTAACAAGTCAGTGAGCTTATTAGATGTTAGAAGACCTTTCTTGGGAGAACCTAGTTGTACCAACATCTGTATTTAAATTATTTTTAGTATTTTAAAATAACAGTTTTAGAATCAGTTTAAAATTAGCATTTTAATCTAAGACACCTACTTCTTAAGTGTAAAGAAAACACTGAGGACACTTAAGGTTAAAAAACAAACAAAAACGGAACTATACCCAATCTGGTGAAAGCAGATGTGATATAAACTACTACTTCAGGGTATAATTCTTTTTATGCAGGCTCAAGTTAAAAAATAGACCTCAAGACTATGACTAACTTATTGAAAAAAAACTTCTTGACCATAGTTATATTTTAGTAAGTAAATGAACTTAAAAGTATTTGTTTTAAAAAAAAAATATATATATATATAGCTGTGGTCAAAGAGTTAAAGCTTATCAAGTTACTTTTTTTTTTTTAATTTAAAATGAAGATGCATTAAAATTCTGGGAGATAGAAGAAAATACAGCCATCAACTCTAGGATTAGTATTATGTCTTACTGAATACCTATTGAGGTATTATACATACTTCATCTTAAAGAGCTAGGATTAAGTATTACCTTCCTGTCACTGAATGGAATGCTTTAATGCTCACAGGTACCTTCAGTCATAATTACTGCCACCACCAACTGGCACTGTCAACTCACTTCTGGCTTCAGATAATTAGGCTATTCAAGTACGTGAAGAGAGTCCAAGAAGATGAAACTAGGCAATATAGCAACAAAGCTCCTCCATTAATCTATCTGCAGCTCAACCAGTCAGGTGCCTTGACTGCCCTGATAAAAGATGCCCAGGTTACTTTGCTGCCCTCTTTAGTTTCTTAAAGTTGGAAAAGCTGGGAAGAAATAGGAATAAACTCAGAAGCAAGAAGGTATCAAATTACCTCTTAGCAAAGAAGCAAAAATGAACTGAACCATACACTACTAGGGAAAGGGCATACTATGGGTCAGAGCAAAGAGCCTTTCACCTCAGTTTTCGTGTTTGTAAGACATACAGGTACCTTTGCCCAAGCACTTTTACAATCACAAGGTGTGTTCACAACTTAATGTATAAAGTGACAGACGGGATGTTAAAGTCTCTCTGGTAATTCAATCTTAAATTGTTTCCAGTTGATATTTCATTTTCACTATCCCCTCTCTATAGTAAACATTTATACTGCTTGTCAATTATATTTTAATCAGACTGTAGTGGTACTTATTAGATTGTCCAAAAGTGTGAAAGGAATCTAACATGTACATTACAATAGTGGGTAGTTATGAAGGAAGTTCCTTTCAAGTAAAATTATTGATTATTAAAGGGAAAAATAATCAGATTTGACAACTTGAAAGAGTCCTTTTGCAAATTCAAGACACATTTTCATTGACAAAAACCCATCAAAATATTTATTTTAAGACATTCTTCTTGAAGGACTGCTTTCCTGCTAGAAAAAGATTAACTAGGGACTAAGCTCCTGTCTCAGGAATGTTTTCACCAGCAATCCTGACCTGTCTCCTCTGCTGGTTCAGTAAAAATAATCCTACTGTCAGAAATAATATAGAACACATAAAAACAGAAATTCTGTGTAACTTGGTATGCATTAAAGTCTTGAAATCATTCTGGTATATCCTTCACACAGTAATCAGAAATTAAGGGGACACTACTTAAAATGGAGTGATTTAGACTCAAAGTGAAAAATACTTTTACTCAATTAATCCACAAAATACCCTTAATAATAGGATATAAAAACTGTTAACTTTATGAAATGTTCATAAAATTTTCAGTATGACAAATTATAATGTGATTTTTTTTTGCTATCTGATGGTCTGGGTTACTTATTAATATTGGCATAGCATGCATTTATAAAATAAAACATTTTGAAATTAATAAACTTTCTGTACCCGTGGGAGCTGAGATGTCATTAGTATTTCTATAGAATAAAGTATTTCTATAGAATAAAGGTCAGCACAAGGTGGCTTTTTTTGTAATATCTTAAGGGGATTTAGTTAGAAAAGATCATTTCTGTGACTAAATGAACATTCCCTTAAACAACACTTAGAAGATATCTTATTAGCAGACATCCTAAAAGTACATTCAGTACAGATCTGATTAAGTGGCCTTCTGTTTCATCTATGTACATAAATGTGGCTCCCAAACAGAACTTCATTTCACATTTCTGAGTTTACTCTAAAAAGAAGTTTGTTACTTTACCTTTGACCAATGAGGTAGTAGACAAGCCACCTTATTCCTAATTTCACTTAAATTACACAGGCTCCTTTCCTTCAAAGTTGTCAATATTTTCAAATGTACAGCACATGTATTCAGTAAGACTAGGAATTATGGCATTTAAAAAGTAACAGTATAGGCCAGGCATGGTGGCTCACGCCTGTAATCCCAGCACTTTGGGAGGCTGAGGTGGGTGGATCACGAGGTCAGGAGTTCGAGAACAGCCTGGCTAAGATGTAAAAACTCCGTCTCTACTAAAAATACAAAAATTAGCCAGACGTGGTAGCAGGCAGCTGTAATTCCAGCTACTTGGGAGGTTAAGGGAGGAGAATCACTTGAACCCGGTGGGGGTCAGGGTGGGAGGGCAGAGGTTGCAGTGAGCTGAGATCATGCCACTACACTCCAGCCTGGGTGACAGAGTGAGACTCCATCTCAAAAAGAAAAAAAATAGTAAATAATAACCAGTAGAAAGGTATGTTAGGATGCTTAGAAGCAATGATATAATCAGGGAACGGAACTTTAATTTCAAATCTTTAACTCCCAGTTCTAGATTCTCCTCTGCAATATAAGTTATAATTTACAGTCCTCTTACGAAACTTTTATACAATGTTCAAATTCTAAACAGTCTTTACAGTAGTACCTGTTCATGTTTGTTAATGTTTGATCAGCTGAAGGTGCGCCAATTCTTTTATTACCAGCAAGATTTTTACCACCACTTCCAGTGTATGTGAACTCATCACCTCGGTCCTGTCAGAGAAGATTTTCTATATTAAGAAACCTAAACCCAAGTATAATTTCACCAATTCTTATTTCAGAGTCAAAACATTTCATTAGGATAAGTTGACATTTTCTCTCGAGGTATCTCTGAAAATAATGCAAAATTTAAATGCAATCTTGTGTATAGTATACCTTCAATTTATGTAACTTGACCTAAAGCTTTCACTTTAAATTATGCTTTTCAACATCTCCAAACATGGTTAGACTCATGCTATATACACAGTCAAATAATCAATAGAATGTTACAAGGTACGTCTTACGGGTTGAAATATTTATTCAATTCAACATTAAAGCCTATCAATACTGGCTTGTAGGTTCTTTACAGATAATACCACTTCAATAAACACTCCATAACCCAAATTTCCAACTGCATCTACACCACACCTAAGTGTCCTATCTCAAATTTCAAATTCTGGCATTGACAGTAAGTCAGTACTATAAAGCAAGATTACCTAAAAACTTCTTCTTAAAATTCTTTTTTTTTTTTTTTTGAAGACAGAGTCTTGCTCTGTCACCCAGGCTGGAGTGCAGTGGTGTGATCTCAGCTCATTGTAGCTTCTGCTTCCCAAGTTCAATAGATTTTCCTGCCTCAGCATGCCAAGCAGCTGGGATTACAGGAATGTGCCACCACACCTGGCTAGTTTTTGTATTTTTAGTAGAAATGGGGTTTTGCCACGTTGGCCAGGTTGGTCTTGAACTCCAGGCCTCAAGTGATCCACCTGCCCTGGCCTCTCAAAGTGCTGGGATTACAGGCCTGAGCCACAATGCCCTGGCTTTCATATTACAATTCTAACAGCATAGTAAAATCTCTTTATTTCATACTCTGTGGATTCATACCTATCACATTCAGGTAAAATAATCACCTCCCATTAAGAAGAAATTTGGAAAAAATTTGAAAAACTAAAAGTAGTATAAAGTATCCGCTAAATGTAAAAAGGCCAAAAGATGTCACATACACTAGCTCTCCAATTACTTCTGTAGCAATCTAGAAGTTTTTATGGATATTACTGTCTCTATCTGACTCACTACTTGAAACAAATTAAGTATCAATGCACAATTAATTCTACTAACACTAGCAAAATAGTGACTTTTTAATGCAAGATTATTTTAATTAGACAACTTAAGACAATGAAATTTTCTCTACTAAATTCTTATTATAAAAGCCAATTATTTATACTTTGTTTTTCCCTTGGATTAAAAGCCACACACAACTAAAAATATCATGGTCTTTAAGTGTTTTTATTGGCCTAAAACCCTTAAATTTACTTTTGCTTTTTGTTAATCCAATATTAAGGTCTACATATTTTTTAAACAAGGTATTAAGAAACATAATCTTTAGTATGTATTCTATGTGAAAGAATTCTAACAAACATGTACATCTAGAAGAGTTTAGAATACTCCTTAAAACTAATCAAAACCAGTCTTCCACCCAGTATATGGACAGACTCCACAATATGCATATTCATAACTGTCAACTTTTCAAGTTATTATGGGAGTACCATAAAGAAAAAGCAATGGAAAGTAAAACAGCATTAATAAAACAAACGTAAGCCAAACAGTATTTTAAACATTTCTGATTACCCTTCAAGCAGCAAATCAAGAAAACATGGCTAAAATTCTTTACCATTAACTCATTTGTATTTTAATCATTACATCAACAAAAACATTAAATTATCACGTGGGAAAAAAATTGTCAGACTGTAAGAGCTCTCAACCAATATCATTTCAGACTATTTTTCCTATGGAAAGGTGAGGCAGGGTGACTCATGCCTGGAATCCCAGCACTGTGGGAGGCCAAAGCAGGAGGCTTGCTTGAGCCCAGGAGTTCAAGACTAGCCTGGGCGACACAGTGAGACCTCTTATCTATGAAAAACTATAAACAAAATACTTTTCCTACGGAAAAATAATCAGCCTAAATTTGTTGCATCTTCTAGTCAATGATCCATTAAATTGTGACTGGGAGGCAGTAGCCTAAACAAGTTCTGCTGCCTGGGAAGAGCTCACATAAAGCAGCTCTATCTATACAAGGAACACAGTGCTGCCCCAAGTAACTCAGTTCCTCAGGTATTCCCAACCTCTCTTCTTCTTTGATTTTCTGTTATCGTGTCAGTTTGCTGAGAATAGTTGGTTCATGGTTTCCAGATTCATCCATGTTCCTACAAAGGATACGAACTCATTGTTTTTTATGGTTGCATAGTATTCCATGGTGTATATGTGCCACATTTTCTTTGTCCAGTCTATCATTGATAGGCATTTGGGTTGGTTCCAGGTCTTTGCTATTGTAAACAGTGCTGCAATGAACATACGTGTGCGTGTGTCTTTATAATAGAACCATTTATAATCCTTTGGGTATATACCCAGTAATGGGATTGCTGGGTCAAATGGAATTTCTATTTCTAGATCCTTGAGGAATCGCCATACTGTCATCCATAATGGTTGAACTAATTTACACTCCCACCAACAGTGTAAAAGTGTTCCTATTTCTCCACATCCTCTCCAGCATCTGTTGTCTCCAGATTTTTTTAATGATCTCTATTCTAACTGGCATGAGGTGGTATCTCAATGTGGTTTTGATTTACATTTCTCTAATGACCAGTGATGAGCATTTTTTCATGTTCCTTGGCCTCATGTATGTCTTCTTTTGAAAAGCGTCTGTTCATATCCTTCGCCCACTTTTGCATGGGTTTGTTTTGTTTTGTTTTCCTTGTAAATTTGTTTTAGTTCTTTGTAGATTCTGGATATTAGCCCTTTGTCAGATTGCAAAAATTGTTTCCCATTCTGTTGGTTGCCAGTTCAGTTTAATGGTTGTTTCTTTTGCTGTACAGAAGCTCTGGAGTTTAATTAGATCCCATTTGTCTATTTTGGCTTTTGTTGCCAATGCTTTTGGTGTTTTAGTCATGAAGTCCTTGCCTATGCCTATGTCCTGAATGGTTTTGCCTAGGTTTTCTTCCATGGTTTTTATGGTGTTAGGTCTTATGTTTAAGTCTTTAATCCATCTGGCATTAATTTTAGTGTAAGGTGTCAGGAAGGGGTCCAGTTTCTGCTTTCTGCACATGGCTAGCCAGTTCTCCCAACACCATTTATTAAACAGGGAATCCTTTCCTCATTGCTTGTTTTTGTAAGGTTTGTCAAAGATCAGATGATTGTAGATGTGTGGTGTTGGCTCTGACAACTCTGTTCTGCTTCATTGGTCTATATCTCTGTTTTGGTACCGCTACCATGCTGTTTTGATTCCTGTAGCCTTGTAGTATAGTTTGAAGTCAGGCAGCATGATGCCTCCAGCTTTGTTCTTTTTGCTTAGGATTGTCTTGGCTATGTGGGCTCTCTTTTGGTTCCATATGAGTTTAAGGTGGTTTTTTTCCAGTTCTGTGAAGAGGTTCATAGGTAGCTTGATGGGGATAGCATTGAATCTATAAATTACCTTGGGCAGTATGGCCATTTTCACAATATTGATTCTTCCTAACCATGAGCATGGAATGTTTTTCCATCTGTTTGTGTCCTCTTTTATTTCCTTGAACAGTGGTTTGTAGTTCTCCTTGAAGAGGTCCTTTACATGCTTTGTTAGTTGTATTCCTAGGTATTTTATTCTCTTTGTAGCAATTGTGAATGGGAGTTTGCTCTTGATTTGGCTCTCTTTTAGTCTGTTATTGGTGTATAGGAATGCTTGTGATTTCTGCACATTGATTTTATATCCTGAGGCATTGCTGAAGTTGCTTATCAGTTTAAGGAGATTTTGGGCTGAGATGATGACATCTTCTAAATATACAATCATGTCATCTGCAAATAGAGACAGTTTGACTTCCTCCTTTCCTAACTGAATACCCTTTATTTCTTTTTCTTGCCTGATTGCTCTGGCTAGAACTTCCAATACTATATTGAATAGGAGTGGTGAGAGAGGGCATCCTTGTCTAGTGCCTAGTGCCGGATTTCAAAGGGAATGCTTCCAATTTTTGCCCATTCAGTATGATATTGGCTGCGGGTTTGTCGTAAATAGCTTTTAAATCTTGAGATACATTCCATGAATACCTAGTTTATTGAGAGTTTTCAGCATGAAGGGCTGTTGAATGTTGTTGAAAACCTTCTCTGCATCTATTGAGATAATCATGTGATTTTTGTCTTTGGTTCTGTTTATGTGATGGATTAAGTTTACAGACTTGTGTTTGTTGAACTAGCCTTGCATCCCCGGATGAAGCCTACTTGATTGTGATGGATAAGCTTTTTGAATGTGCTGTTGCAATTGGTTTGCCTATATTTTATTGAGGATATTTGCATCTACGTTCATCATGGATATTGGCCTGAAGCTTTCTTTTTTACTTGAGTCTCTGCCAGGTTTTGGTATCAGGATGATATTGGTCTCATAAAATGATTTGGGAAGGACTCCATCTTTTAGGATTGTTTGGAATAATTTTAGAAGGAGTGGTACCAGCTCCCATCTGTATGTCTGGTAGAATTCAGCTGTGAACCCATCTGGACCTGGACTTTTTTTGGTTGGTAGGCTATTAATTGCTGCCTCAACTTCAGCCCTTGTTATTGTTCTATTCAGGGTTTCAACTTCTTCCTGGTTTAGGCTTGGGAGGGTGCAAGTGTCCAGGAATTTACCCATTTCTTCCAGGTTTACTGGTTTATGTGCATAGAGTAGTTTGTAGTAATCTCTGATGTAGTTTGTATTTCTGTGGAATCAGTGGTGATATCCCCTTTATTGTTTTTTTTTTTCATCTATCTGATTCTTCTTTCTTTTCTTTTTTATTAATCTGGCTAGTTATCTGTCTATTTTGTTGATCTTTTCAAATAACCACCTCCTGGATTTACTGATTTTTGAAGGAATTTTTCTGTCTCTGTCTCCTTCAGTTCTGCTCTGATCTTGGTTATTTCTTGTCTTCTGCTAGCTTTTGAGTTTTTTAATCTTGCTCCTCTGGGTCTTTCAATTTTGATGATAGGATGTCAATTTTAGATGTTTCCTTTCTTCTCAGGTGGGCATTTGTTGCTGTAAATTTCCCCCTCGACATTACTTTAAATCTGTCCCAGACATTCTGGTACATTGTGTATTCATTATTGTTGGTTTCTGCCTTCATTATTTCTGCCTTCATTTCATTGTTTATCCAGCCAACATTCAAGAGCCAGTTGTTCAGTTTCCATGAAGTTGTGTGGTTCTGAATTAGTTTCTTAATCCTGAGTTCTAATTTGACTGCACTATGGTCTGAGAGACTGTTTGTTATGATATCCATTCTTTTGCATTTGCTGAGGAGTGATATACTTCCAATTATGTGGTTAATTTTAGAGTAGGTGCAATGTGGTGCTAAAAGGAATGTATATTCTGTGGATTTGGGGTGGAGAGTTCTGTATATGTCTATTAGGTTTGCTTGGTCCAGAGATGGGTTCAAGTCCTGGATATCCTTGTTAATTTTCTGTCTTATTGATCTGTCTTAAATTGACAGTGGAATGTTAACGTCTCCCACTATTATTGTTTGGGAGTCTAAGTCTGTTTGTAGGTCATTAAGAACTTGCTTTATGTATCTGGGTTCTCCTGTATTGGGTGCATATATATTTAGGATCATTAGGTCTTCTTGTTGCATTGATCCTTTTACCATTATGTAATGTCCTTCTTTGTCTCTTTTGACCTTTGTTGGTTTAAAGTCTATTTTATCAGAGACTAGGATTGCAACTCTTGCTTTTTTTTTTTTTTTTTGCTCTCCATTTGCTTGGTAACTCCTCTTCCATCCCTTTATTTTGAGCCTATGTGTGTCCTTGCACGTGAGATGTGTTTCCTGAATACAGCACACTGATGGGTTTTGACTTTTTATTCAATTTCCCAGTCTGTGTCTTTTGATTGGGGCATTTAGCCCATTTACATTTAAGGTTAATATTGTTGTGTGTGAATTTGATCCTGCCATTTTAATGGTAGCTGATTTCTTTTTGCCCATTAATTGATGCTTTTCTTCATTGTGTCAGTGCTCTTTACAATTTGGTATGTTTTTTGGAGTGGCTGGTACTGGTTGTTCCTTTCTATGTTTAGTGCTTCTTTCACGATCTCTTGTAAGGCAGACCTGGTGGTGACAAAATCTCAGCAATTACTTGTTTGTAAAGGATTTCATTTCTCCTTTGCTTATGGAGCTTAGTTTGGCTGGATATGAAATTCTAGGTTGAAAGTTCTTTTCTTTAAGGATGTTGAATATTGGCCCCCACTCTCTCCTGATTTGTAGGGTTTCTGCTAAGAGATCTGCCGTGAGTCTGATGGGCTTCCCTTTGTGGGTAACCCGACCTTTCTCTCTGTCTGCCCTAAGCATTTTTTCCTTCATTTCAACCCTGGTGAATCTGACGATTATGTGCCTTGGGGTTGCTCTTCTTGAGGAATATCTTTGTGGTGGTCTCTGTATTTCCTGGACTTGAATGTTGGCCTGCCTTGCTAGGTTGGAGAAGTTCTCCTGGATAATATCCCGAAGAGTGTTTTCCAGCTTGGAAACATCCTCTCTGTCACATTCAGGTACACATATCAAACATTGATTAGGTCTTTTCACATAATCCCATATTTCCTGGAGGCTTTGGTCATGTCTTTTCACTCTTTTTTCTCCAATCTTTTCTTCTCATTTTATTTCATTGAGTTGATCTTCAATCTCTGATATTGTTTATTCTGCTTAGTCGATTTGGTTTTTGAAACATGTGTATGCTTTGTTATGTTCTCATGTTGTGTTTTGCAGCTCCATCAAGTCATTTATATTCTTCTCTAAGCTGTTTATTCCCTTTAGCATTTCAAGTAACCTTTTTTCAAGGTTCTTAGTTTCTTTGCATTGGATTAGAACATGTTCTTTTAGCTCAGAGAAGTTTGTTATTACCCACCTTCTGAAGCCCATTTCTGTCAATTCATCAGACTCATTCTCCATCCAGCTTTCTTCCCTTGCTGATGAGGAGTTGTGATTCCTTGGAGGAGGAGAGGTGTTCTGGTTTCTGGTGTTTTCATCCTTTTTGCGCTGGTTTCTTCCCATCTTCGTGACTTTGTCTACCTGTGATCTTTGTAGTTGGTGACTTTCGGATGGGGTCTCTGAGTGGACATCCTTTCTGTTGATGTTGAAGTTATATCCTTCTATTTTTTTAGTTTTCTTTCTAACAGTCAGGCCCCTCTACTGTAGGACTACTGGAAGTCCACTCCAGACCCTGCTTGCCTGGGGATCACCTGTGGTGGCTGCAGAACAGTAAGGGTTGCTTCTGGTTTCTTCTTCTGTTATCTTCATCCCAGAAGGGTACCCATTAGATGTCAGCCTGAGCTCTCCTTTATGTGGTATGTCTTTGGATATATGGGGGTTGGGGAGCTGCTTAAGGAGACCATTTGTCCCTTATAAGAGCTCAAGTGCTGAGCTGGGAGCTCTGTTGTTCCATTCAGAGCTGCTGGGCAGGTACACTTAAGTCTGCTGCAGTGGAACTTATAACCACCTTTTTTCCCAGGTGCTCTGTCCTGGGAAGATGGGTCTTTATTTATAAGTTCCTGATGTGCTGTTGCCTTTTTTTCAGAGATGCCCTGCCCAGCCAGGAAGTAGTCTAGTCACAGTCTGCCAGCAGAGGCGTTGCTGAGCTGCCATGCTCTCTGCCCAGCTGCTGTTTGAACTTCTTTGTCGTTTTGTTCACAGAGGTACAGTTAGAACTGCCTCAGTAATGGTGGTCTGCCTCAGTAATGGTGGACTGCCTTGGTAATGGAGGACTGCCTCAGTAAAGGTGGATTGTCTCGGTAATGGCGGACTGCCTAGGTAGTGGCAGACTGCCTCGGTAATGGCGGATGCCCTTCCCCCCACCAAGTTGGACCATCCTGGGTCCAGCTGCGATTCCTGCAAAATTCACAATCCAGACCGGTTCAGATTCCTGGTCTTTGTTGGGGTGGGACCTGCTGAGCCAGCTCACCTGGCTCCCTGTTTCAGCCCCCTGTTTTTCAGTTGAATGGACCGCTCTGCCTCCCAGGTGTTCCAGGCACCAGTTGAAATGGCCACCAGATTTGTGTATTTGTGTGGAGACCCACAGCACTGGCTGTTTCCATGTTGGAAACTCGTGACACTTTTAAGCCCAGGAATCTCCTGGTCTGTGGGTAGTAAACTCTGGAAATGTGGTGATCACTCACCCTCTGCATTGTTCTCACTGGGAACTGTACTCCAGAGCTGTTCCTATTCAGCCATCCATGAGGTATTTTGTTAATGACAAGTGCCAGCACTCGTGCCCAAAGTCAGGTAGCTATTTGTAGACACTATTTCCTCTGTTTGCTGGATAATTCAATAGAATCCTAATTCAGTATATGGTAACACTAGATATTTGGGTGTCTCCAGGCTTTACTCTGTTTCCTGGGACATTCTGGGACAAAGGTACTGTCCTTGAGGCAGGAAAATTGCCCAAACTAAAAGCTTGCCAAATGGCATACCTTTTCTTCTTTCCCACGAATCCCCTAAACCAGCCCTGCCACTTTGAGGATCACCTTGTCATCTGACATTACAGGCAGGATGTTTTGACTGGCAGGATTTGAATTGGAATGTCATTGAATTGAATTTCAGGCAGTCCCTAAGGAGTCCTAAGACTTTCAGCAACACAGGGAAATGAGATTCCAGAATCTCTCTTTCCTTTTCATGTAAGACATCCCATGTCCAGAATCATGTCCTGGCCCTAGTCTCCATAATCCAAGCCCAAAGACTTCCCCAAAGGCAGCTTCACATAAGTTTCAGCTGCAATCTTCACATCTTCAGAGACTGAGATCTCTGTTTTCCTGAATAAACATAGCATACAAGACACTTCAGTTTATGACTCTGTATGTCATGAGTCAAGGGTCTTCAGAACCACCAACCTGCTATGATAGAAATACCTCCTCTTTAAGAATTATTTCTCAGGCCTCTCCTCCAAATAATGCCAAACCAATAAAAATTATGGACTGTTTAACTTAGGATCCCAAGTCCATGGAGGCCATGTATTTTTGTGGCTTTCGCTTTCTACAGAGACTCAAATCTGCAAGTTGTGCTAGCTGTGATGAGATTTACTAGGCAAGTATCACTTATTTTAAGGGCTGAGTTTTCCAGAGAGTTCAGCTGCTGGAGCTCTGAAGGTCAGCTAAGCCAGAATTTTCAGTCTGCAGGCTCAGGGCCTGCCTTCTGAAGTAACACAGGAAACATGAATGCCATAAAAAACCACTATGCACCCTCTACACACTCTCAGGGAAAGAGAGATCTAAAAAGTCTTGGACAATATGGAGAACCTAAAATTGAGACCTTGAATCATTGAGACTCAGTGGCCTTCCTCTTTGTCTAAATGAATGAGATTCATTCAGACCAAGTAGAACCAGGTAATTTTTGATTCCTTGAAGTCAGTACGCAAAGCAACCTAGAATACTGGAGATTGTGAAGAAGAAAGTGAGGCAGCTTTGGGCAAGGTGGGGAGCTCCATATTTCTTAGAATCATTCCAACATAGTGTGTGTTTAAGAGCACGAACTCTAAAGCCAACCTTCCATAGTTAAAATTCCAGTTCTGCCACTTAATAACCACACAGCCTTGTACAATAATTTAAATACTCTATGCCCTGACAATGAAAATAATAATAAATAATAGTAGCTGCTGTTTGGATTATTAGCAGCATTAAATGAATCGATAATAGTAAAAATTTTAGAACAATGCTTGGGTCTTACCAAATTCTCCATTAATATTATTTATTATTATCATTAGCCATCATAATCATTACTAGCTCTTAGAGCTGGGCCATGGCAATGCCTGGCTCCAGACTCTGCTCTTCATGCAAAATGATGACCCCTGAATGAAAGATTTCCTAAGGCTGCATTGGTTTCTGGTCTTTGGAGGACTGATAAACAACTTTTTTATAGATACATATACATTTTTAGGATTCCTAGCTGATTTAAACATCCAGCTGGCTAGTGAAGTCCTCTACATTTTAGACATCTGCTTCTAAAGGGCATTAAGATGTAGATAGGGTAGGAAAGGATTCTTGAAATGCTGTTGCAATCTGAGCTTATTTTCAGCCAGGAACTGTTCAAGAACAAAGAAATCCAAAACTTGTCTTTCTGATGGAGATCTTCTCTTTAGGACCCCATTCCATGTTTTGGCCAAAGTTCACAGCTTATGGGTGTAGGGCATGACCATTTTTATACAGTTGTGACTCAGCTGCCTGCTTCAACATGACCCACCTCACTCATGGTGTACAATACGATAGAGACCCCTGATGCTAACACTGGAACTCAATTTCTTCATAGCAACAACCATAGGCAGACTATGGAATCCCATCATTTTTATTACATTATTTAAATACCTTCTGTCATGCAGAAAGAAGATAATGTAAGGGGAAAATGTGGAATTGCACGAGAAATGAAGAACACCAAAAATGGTAGCTATGAAAGTAAACATTAAAATTTTTTTTCCATTTTTAATACTCTTTAAATATTTAAGGCCAAAATAATAACACATAACAGAGTTTATAGACTGCAGAAGTAAAATAGTGCAAAAAGGGAGAAATTCAACTTTTCTGTGTAATATGTGAAGTAATATAATACCATTTGGAGATAAACTGTGATAAGTATGTAATATGAATTCAAGAGCAACCACTTGAAAAATAAGAAGTCAGTGAGCCCATAGTAGAGACAAACTGAAGTAATAAACAATAGTCAATCCAAAAGAAGGCAAGAAAATACTAGTATAGAAACAAAGAATTGATCATATAAAGAGGCAATAACTAGTAAGATGGTAGATTTAAACCCAGACATTAATAATCACATTAAATGTAAATGGTCTAAAAATCTAGTTAAAAGATAGAGATTGTGTAATTGGATAAAATGTGAAACTCAATTATATGCCCCTTAGAGAAAACTACTTTAAATATAAAGACATAGACTGGTTAAAACAAAAAGGACATATCATGCAAATACTAGGCAAAAAGTAGTAGGAAAGAGCATGGGCTGAGATTCGGGATTGAATCTTAGTTTTAGTGTCTAATTGATGTTGAACTTGAACAAGTCACTTAATTTCTCTGAACTTAATTGTCTTCCATCTTTTAAAAATGGAAATATGATGCCTATTTCATAGGGTTATAGTAAATCGTAATGGGTCAAGGTAAAGTATATGACTTAGTTCCTAGCATACATTAAATACCTATCACATATTAGTGTTGTTGAATAATAATTATTACTGTTTCTAGGTCCATTTTAAAAATTTTAGATGGGAACCTCTGAAATAGCTTGCCAAATAGTCAAGATGTCCAGGAAGTTTTCAATTTAGTCTGGATCATGGGATTTGAAGCCCGTGTGCAGAGGACATTTGTGTTTCAGTGGCTGAAAAACAAAATTTAGTCTGCAGTATCAGTTACTTAGGCAATCATGGTTGCTGAGCTATGGAGCTCTTAGAAAAGATCGATTGGTCTTATCTTTAAGTGGAGCTGGGACCATCTGTTATCCCCAAGCTGACTGGAGGCTGGCTTCACTCAGCCCCCAAGGAGACAGTATGTGCCCCACTTGATGGGGAGATAGCTGGATAAGTGAGTGAAGAAAGGCAGAAAAGACACCTGGAAGCTGCAGGACACATTTACTGTCAGTGGGCAAACAAGAAAAGAGCACCCATTGTCCCATTTCTGTTGTGACATTACGTAAAGATAATGTAACACAGATGCTCAGGATAAATAATTCAGGAGAAAACAAGAGACATAAAACCAGAGCGCTGTGAACAGCAGCCAAGATATCTCTGGAAGCAGCTCTTGCACACCCTCATTCTGACAAAGTCTGCATTTGAACTTTATATCCAGATGTGAATCCTTACTAGGAAAGGGAAATCATCATAATTCCATGGGGCTGGAAGCTGTGTGATGGGTTTGGCTGAAACTGCTTCCTCTAGCACCTGTTTCTCAGTATTTTGCCTTTTTCTTTTGTGTGTGTGTAACTGCCTGCCCTCTCTCCTGTTTTCTCTTCACAATCTTCACGCAGCAAGCCCTAAATTATTAGATGTCTTGATGTTTCTTTTGACAACAGAGTGTTGCATCCCTATTTTATTCAATAATAATATTTGATAATTATACCATAACAATAATACTCAGTAATCTTTATTGAGCACTCAGCACATGGCATTATACTAAGTGGACCTGTTTTATCATGTCAAATCCTTCCAAACACCCACCTTTAGAATAAAATCCTGTTGTTTTTCCCATCTTAGAATAGGAGTAGATTTAGTTCAAAGAGATTAAGTAACTTGCTCAAGGCCTTATAGATAATATAGTTGAGTAATAATTAAAAGCTGGGCAGTCTGAGCCCAGAGTCTATTCTCTATTTCACCACTACATAAACTATGCAACAGGGAAATATTTCAATGCAAGATGATGATCCAGTGTTTGGCCAGTGTTTATAGAGGTAAGCAAATATACACTATAGTGATTAAAAGTTCAGCCCCAGAACTTCTGGGTTTTTTAATGCCACTGCCTTCAGTTCCTAGTTGAGGTTCTATGGACAAGTCCCTTAGCTCTTTGAGCCTCATTATCCATCAAAATAATAGAGGTTAATAAAGTACCCACACCATCCATCCCTGGAGGATCAAACAAAATAATCAGTGTATAGGACTTAAAGCCATGTCTGGAATATACTCAGGCCCACAGATAGTAGTGATTTGTGAACAGCTGACAGTGGATAAGGCATTGGTGATAAGTAGTCATTCTTCAAGAACAGCAACAGGGAGAGCTCAGCTCCTGACTTTCCTGCTGCATATGTGAATCAGCTATATAGTTATCCTGGAGGAGGCTAAACTGAAAGATGATATGAATAAATTAAGATAGAAAATTTGTTTTAGATAATCAGTAATTGTGATATTTTGAAGAAAATTATTTCTGAGATGTTTGGGGTGGCAGATGAAGAAGAACAATTTTGCCCCTTCTAATCATGTAGTTATACCCCACAGAATGGCAGATAAAATCTCGTGATAAGATGGAATCTGAAACAAATATGGCCATCATACTTCCTGGGAAAAAAACAGCCTTATCAGGGATGAAGGTCCACTGAAGCAGTGGCCCAAAGAATGTCCCACTGGGAACTCTTGGGAAGGTGTCTCAGAATTAAGATACCCACTAAGTTTGGAGAATGAAGTGATGCACAGGCCTTTTTCAGTATTTATTGGCTCAATTGATAGACAACCCTGAGCTATGTCTGTCAGTGGTACACAATGGGAAAGGTAATCACCACAAGACATGTCCATGAACCAAGCTGCAATTTATGATAGTATCAAATCCAGATGCTACCTTTTTTATCATTAAAATTATAAAGGGAATAGAAAAGGTCATAAAATCAAACAAAATTCATTACTAAGACCACTGATTGAGGAGGAAATAATACCACCTTAATATTTTCAAACAATAGCAAACATCTCTGCTGCATAGAGACCAACACATATCTTGAAAACGCTTATTTTTATTAATCAAGTGATAATACAAACACATCAATCTTATTTTGGCCAAAGCCCCCAAACTACAGATTTTATAAATGGTGACAAACAATTTAATATGTAATAAGTTTTAATATTTCATTTTTTATCCTTTTGTGGTACAATATACCGAATGAAGAAGGGCTTATACTTTATATACACACAGGAGTGTTCGTTTAATTATAGATCAGAGGACTGTTTTACGAGCCAGGCTGTCTAATAGAGATCTTTTTAAATACTTCTATGATTAATCTCTTTAGACAAAATCCTAATTTAATTCTGTTATAAAGCCAGTATATTAATAGTGAGGTGTGAGCGTTTTTGTTTGTATCCCATAGCACTCACCGTTTTTCCTCTAATTTGGCATTTGATTATTTCTTTCGACTCTTATTTTGTGTTTCTTACCCACCCTATTTATGTTTCAAGAAGTGAAAGTTACATTGCACTTGTATCTCCATGGTAATAGCACTAGCAGAGTGTTATTTTCATATCAAAACTCTGTATATACTTACTAAATGAGTAAGTGTCCTTATCCACCCATGCGTACATTGATACACACACACACACACACACACATACACACACACACACCCCTCATGAGTGTAAACTGAGAAAAAGAAATGGCAAGTATAATTTTTCAATATCATTACATGATTACCTATTTCATGAAAAGCTACACAACTACTCATTTACCTTAATTTACATACAAAGCAATGTAATTACATAAATTTTCTAAAAAACTATTAAAAAAATAGCTAATACTTAGCACTTAGCTAGGCGCTGTGACAAGCACTTTATTTGCTTTGTTTAATTCTATCCTTAAAACAATCCTGACACATGTTCTATAATCATCTCCACTTTACAGATGAGAAAACTGAGGCTTAGAGGAGCTAAGTAACCCTCCTGAGTTGCTCACCTAGTAAAATGGGAGGGAAGTGATGCAAGTCCAAATCTCACTGTCTCCAAAGTCTGTTTTGTTAGTCACTTCGTTAGCCTGTCTCTCTTAGGGCTAATCTAGCCAACTCATTCACCTCTGGGTGAGGGCCAGAGAGGTGGAATGGACTGCCCACCTTTCAGAGGAACCTTTTGGAGACAGAGCCAGGACAAGAACATACCTCCCCTGATTCTCCATCCCGTGCTTTTTATTCTTCACTTGGTTCTTGAAAGTTGCCTTTTCTTCTCCCTGATGTTCATAAATCTCCTCAGAGTGGCAAGGGCTTCACATGTTATTTCTGTTTTTTTCCCTTATCTTTAATTAGCAATGTGCCATGGTCACAAGGGTACAAGATTGGCTTTGGTGAACACCCTGCTTTTGATGAAGGCTGTGAAAGAAAGCAGTCCCTGAGTCCTCTGGGAATTTGCTGTGGTTTCAGCCTCTCTGGCAGCATGTTGAAACCACGGCAAATTCCCAGAGGACTCAGGCTGGTGGAGTACCAGTTGCTAATACCATCCTGAAATTCCCCTATATCCTCCGAGATGTCTCAGGGCACGTTTAAGAGGCCTGCACTTGCATGTGCTGTTTCTCATGTACTGACCAGATGCCATTCATTTTTGAGTCAACATCTGGTGTTGTCAGAGTATTTAACAGTTGCTAATCGGTAATGTGAACAGAACATACTGATTACTTTTCCCCAAGCTTTTTAAAGGAGAAAAAGAAGGAGGAGAGGAAAGAGAGAAAATGTTTACTTGTAACAATATTTAAATTTGTCACTTGTTTTGTCTGTCACCTTTTTAAACTGATCACAATGCAGCTAAACAGTGTGTGTAATTATCTGCTTAGCTCCTGTCTCCATCTCCGTGGCATAAATTTCAGGACCACAGCAACTATGTCTGTTTATTCACCAGTACTGCATTCCCAGCACTCAATTCTTGAATCAATAAGCAGAACAATCTTACTTAAAAAGGCAGGGTCTGAGGGTGACCAAGAGAACAAAGCAATACTATGGACACATTTACTGAAGCCACAAAATATTGTCCTATTATAATAAGCTTTAGGTTGAAATTACTGCTGATTTCAGGGGTGCTGCTCAAACTTTTGTTTTTGAACATGTGCTGCACACACAGAAAGATGGAAAACACTGGTGTAAAATTGGAGTAATGAATTCTTTTCACGTTTGAGGGTAGAAGAGAATGAACTAGTTGAATTATAGAGTAGCAGCCTAGAGAAAAAGCTAATCCCAAATACCTGTCTCCTATAACACATTAGGAAAAACTGAGTGTTTCCATCTGCCATGAGAACAGAGCAGCACCCTATAACCCTAGCGTTGGCTTATGTGCTTACACCAAATCCTACAGAGTCATCATGTTGGAATAGAAACGTTCCTGGGTGACCTGAGAACTTGTATCTTCTGAGAAGTGGATGGACGTATATACTTACTCCCCCCTAGCAGCCTACACACAGAAATGCTGACAGTTGCAGACAATTTTGGGTAAACCAATGGGAAGATTAGCCTTCTTCAAATTCACACACAAACTCTCAGTCACTAAACTCAGTTGAAATCTCATCAGTGCAAGAAGTAGAGTTATAAGAGTCATGTGAAAGAGAGTTCCAGAATTAAATACTGATGGTCCATCATTAATAGAGTGAGTTCTGTTTTGCTGGGAAGGAAAATAATGATCAATGGTTCACTTTATTCCTTTCATAGTACGATTTTTAAGTGCATGATTGTGAGAAAAAAATATCAGATCTCTCCTCTGAAAAACAATAGCAATAAAAAATATTTCAAAGGAAGATATATCAGTGGCCTCTCTTCCTAAAAGGTTTTATGAGTTTTCTTTCTTGGATGAAGCTATAGGTTTTTATTCATATATGATAAAGGAGTGTTTGATGGTTTTTTGTGGCCTTTGTTCAGGGCACTGTTTCCTACTAGAATACTGAGAAAGTGATGTCTTAAAAGCCTAGGATCCCCCCCACCCCAATTTGTCCTCATTTTGGTAGAAAATTTGAAAGAAAACTAAGAATTATGTTTTTGACCTTTCATTCTGGTTAATGGGATTTCTTTTTTAGCCCAAGTCACATTGGCAAAAGAATTTGACACTTTGATTCTACAGTGCAATGGCATTAGAGTATGACATGGATGTGACATTTAATGTTTCATGCCTTGCATATTAATGGAGGGGGGATTTAGAGAAAGATGTCCTGAGGGTGAAGCAAGACTTCTATTTTTCTTCAAATCTTCATCGCTTTTCTGCTTTCATCGCAAAGGGGGGTTATAATGCCTGAACAGCTGCAGGCAGACATCTCTTGGAATCCAGCAGCAGCTCCGAGATGCCGAGAAAAAGTTTAAATAACATTTTCTACAGAATTCACATACTTACAGTTAATATTTTGGATCATTTCAAGAAAATGTAATCGTGAACTCTTCCCACTTTTTTCTTGTATGTTGCCATGACAACTAGGATCAGATTGTGTTCATAAGTAACTCAGTGGAATTGCATGAATCGCCTTACCAGTAAGCAGATCACTTATAACCTCATCTTTCCAATGAAAACTATTGTGGCTACTCACTTATTTTCTGTTCCATCCTTAGCAGAATATGTTGTTTAAGGGTTTTGTTTTGATTTTTTTTGGTGGCGATATTTGCATTGATAGCCAGACAAATAGCTGGTCATCCCTTTGAGAGCATTAGGCAGATGGTGGGCAGGGGGTTGATGGGATAAAATAAAGGTATAGATCAACTGGAAATTAATAAATTGGATACAGATCAAAGTTGTGACTCTGACATCATTAGCAGCCTGCTCTCATTAACAGAACTGACTACACTTGTTCAGGTATATAAATTCTCCCTTTTTCAAATATTTAACATTTTGGCTCTACATGGATGCTATGTATGACAGTGCAAAGAGAAAAGAGGGTACCTCATTGAAAATGAAATCTCTCCGTATTGTAACTCTTTTTGCCCCAAGAGAGTTTATTTTCATACACCTGAAGAGAACTGGTATCCAGCATGTTTATTAAAGTGACCATAGTGTTTACTACGGCTAGTCTCACATCCTAATTACATCTACTAAGAAAATTATTCTCAGAGAGTGGTGCGGCCACTAAAAGTACCTGACCCGTTTTACCTCTG
The DNA here is from genome assembly GCA_963573385.1 of Cacajao melanocephalus. Lineage (NCBI taxonomy): Eukaryota > Metazoa > Chordata > Mammalia > Primates > Pitheciidae > Cacajao > Cacajao melanocephalus. The sequence goes on from CAUYLG010038284.1 coordinate 34,148, forward strand.
TCACTATATAAGTGGTTATCTTTTCCAAGATTAGTATATAAAGAAATAACCTACTCACAAATTAAATACCTTAGGGAGTGTGACATCTTGAGGATGAAGATTTGAGCTCCTGTTATGCAAAAGTAATATTTAAAGGTCTTCTATTCTATCCTAAAAGGAGATAATGTCTCTTTTCTTTTTCCTTTTTCTCTATCCCTGCCAGTTCCTAGGTACATGAAGTTCAAACTTTCACAAGATAATCTAGGATGACTTATTTTAACAACAATAACAGCTGCGCACATCTCAACACTAATTAGTTTTGTTTCTTTTGGGGAACTGTAGTGGGGAATAAAGCATTTTATTTCCCCTATTCAGAAAGAGAGAGCATTGTTGGATTTTCAGGAGAAAATTAAATTATCCTTCTGTTTTGTTTTTTACTGACACATTCTCTCTCTCTCTCTCTCTCTCTCTCTCTCTCTCCCTCTCTCTCTCTCTCTCTCTCACACACACACACACACTCTGAACCCAAACACACACAGGAAAGATTTAGTTTTCATGTTTCACACCTTCAAAGTCAGAGAAGATGGCTACCAGCCGTGGAGTTAGAGGAGGACAAATATAGAGCACCTTAAACCAAAACAGGCTTTCCATAGAAGAAAGAAATAATGGGTTTCCAGAGTGTCCAGGAGGTCATAAGGCCACAGTGAGGCAACATATCTATGGTAGAGACTACACATTAGATTTCACATATTTGTGAACAACTACAAAAATCTCCATGCCCCAGTTTGCCATAGGGAGTGGAGTTGTTCACCTTTGAATTATTATGAGAGTCTGACCAATGAGCATTTAGCTTAGGGTTCAAATCCAGATTTTTATTTTTATTTTTAGATGGAGTCTTTCTCTGTCACCCAGGCTGGAGTGCAGTGGTGTGATCTCGGCTCACTGCAAGCTCCACCTCCCAGCTTCAAGCCATTGTCCTGCCTCAGCCTGCCGAGTAGCTGAGATAACAGGCGTGTGCCACCATGCCCAGCTAATTTTTGTATTTTTAGTAGAGACAGGGTTTCACCATGTTGACAGTGGAGTGTAGTTGTGCTTTCACCTGTGTGTTAGCATATGTCTTAGGGTTCCCTAGAAGCAGATCCTGAGAAAGACCAGAAATAATCTAGGTTTTTTTCAATTCATTTTATCAATAAGGTAATGGAAGTCTAGAGATAACAAACTATGTGTTCAGGTTTCCTCTTATGATTGATATACCCTGTATTAGCAGCCAGAGGTTCTGATTTCCAGCCCAACATTGCATGATTGTTTCCCTGTTTGCATCCACACATGGATTCCACCATTGTTGGTTGTTTTGAGAGCAGCAGCCTGACATCATTTAGGATAGGCCAGGTTGTACTGAGGTAGTAAATGACCCCAAATTTAAATGACTTTAAAAAAAAAGTTGATTTCTTGTGCACATTTTATGTCGATCAAAAGTCAGCTGGGATCTCTCCTGCACATTGTCATCATTCTCATTCCGAGACCCAGACTGGCAGAAGATGCTATCTGTAACATCGTTCACTGTTTTATGGGAGAGAAGGAAAGTGTGGTGTATTAGTCCATTTTCACACTGCAGTAAGAAATACCTGAGACGGGGTAATTTATAAAGTGAAGAGGTTTAATTGACTCACAGATCCACATGGCTGGAGAGGCCTCAAGAGACTTACAATCATGGCAGAAGGTGAAGGAGAAGCAAGCACCTTCTTCACGAGGCAGCAGGAGAGAGAATGAACAAAGGGGGAAGTGCCATTTTAAACAATCAGATTTCGTGATAACTCACTCACCATCATAGGAACAGTATGGGGAAAACCACTCCCATGATTCAATCACCTCCCAGCAGGTTCCTTCATCCACATGTGGGGATTACAATTTTAGAGATTTGGGTGGGGACACAGAGCCCACTCAACCCATATCAAATGGCAAAGCGTAGAGTGGCTTTTGATCCTCTACTTGGCAACAATGCATGTCATTGCTCTGTTTCATTGATTAAGCAATTCTTTTTATGTGCTAGAATATTTGTGAGCCTTCTTTTTTTTTTTTTTTAAGATGCTAATTTTTTTTTTTAATTTTTTGAAAGAAAGAAAAAGAGAGGAAAGAAAGTGAGAGTGAAAGAAAGAAAGAAAAAGAATGTATGAGAGAAAGAAAGAGGAAGAAAAAGAGGGAGAGAGAACAGGATTCTTGTTCTACTGCCCA
>CAUYLG010038285.1:0-169268 GCA_963573385.1 Cacajao melanocephalus
AGGCTGCAGTGAGCCATGAGTGTGTCACTGCACTCAAGCCTGGGCGACATAGTGAGACCCTATGTTGAAAAAAGGAAAAAAGGCCAGGTACGGTGGCTCATGCCTGTAATCCCAGCACTTTGGGAGGCCGACGTGGGTGGAGCATGAGGTCAGGAGTTCAAGACCAGCCTGGCCAATATGGTGAAACCCCATCTCTACTAAAAATACAAAATTTAGCCAGGTGTGGTGGTGCGCACCCATAGTCCCAGCTACTCGGGAGGCTGAGGTTGCAGGGAGCCGAGATAGTGCCACTGCACTCCAGCCTGGGTGACAGAGCCAGACTCTGTTTCAAAAAAGAAAGAAAGAAAGAAAGAAAAAAGATTGACTGACATAATATGTGTAAGTCCCCTGGCACATAGTAAGTGCTTTAAAACAGTAGGAGTCATGGTGGTTGCTGATACTGGCATGAGGTCCTGTCTCTAGTGTGGATGGCCTAGGCCAGCTGTCCCAGTGGCTAACTGGGGGTGGGTGGTCTTTGCTCTTCCTTCCTTCCCCCATGCCCCATGGTCCCCACCTTTCCAGTTGTAGGCACCAGGGGCGCCAAAGTACACAGTGTTCTGGGTGAAGCCGCCGCTGGTGCCCAGCTGGCACATGCCCGTCTCCAGGTAATCAGTGTTGCTGTTGCACATCTCGTTGTGGTAGGTCTGCCAGTCATCGCTGGGGTCCAGCTGTAGGTCATTGCCTCGCACGAAGCACTTGCCCACCATGCGCCGCTGGTCTTCTGACCCCGACCACAGCACCTGTGTGTAGCGGTGGGCACAGACCTGGGGACCCCCCCCCAACACATGCAGCCTTAGTCAGGTGTGGGGACCAAGGTCATCTGTCTCTTTTACCCTGTAAGCCTCTGGCTTTGCCGAACAGGAGTCAAAGGAGATCTCCTGGCTCCTCCTTCTTCTCCCAGTGATACTTAAACCCGCATCTCCTTTCCAGAACTCAGATATCTGCTCTAAGGGTCAGGAACACTTTTTGGAAAGCTGTAAAGTGTGGATTTGAGAGTGGCTTCAAGATCTCAGCAAAGGGAAAGCAGGGCAGGATGAGAGACTGTGGGGTTCAGGCTCTTGGTCTAGAAGGAGTTAGTAACAGAGATTAAGGAACTCGCTTCTCTGCTGTCTCCAGATGACCCATCCTCTTAATGAAAGGACCATTATTAAAATGTTAATTACAATGACAGTAATAGTAATAGCAGCAGCTAATACTTCCTGAGTGCTTCCTATATGTCAGGCACACTTCTAAGCTCCTTCCATGTTAAGTGTTAAGCCTGCTAGTGACCCTATGGCGTAGGAATGATTATTTTTTCCCACTTTAAACTGAGGCACAGAGAGCTCAGTTACCTGCCTAAGATCTCATACCTAGAGAGAGGCAGAGAATATTCAAACCAAGGCTGTCTGCTTCCAAAATCTGAGCTCTTTAGTGCGTGCTGGGCTGCCTCACAGCAGGGAGAATCTATGACAGCTTCTCCGGGCGCACTTTAGATGCTCAGTATATATTTATTGGGGAAACTGATGGACCTGAATAGGGTGACATTTTTTTTAGATGGAGTCTCGCTCTGTCACCCAGGTAGAGTGCAATGGCACCATCTTGGCTCACTACAACCTCTGCCTCCTGAGTTCAAGCGATTCTCCTGGCTCAGCCTCCTGAGTAGCTGGGACTACAGGCACGTGCCACCACACCCAGCTAATTTTTGTATATTTAGTAGAGATGGGGTTTCACCATGCTGGCCAGGCTGGTCTGGAACCCTGACCTCAGGTGATCTGCTCTCCTCAGCCTCCCAAAGTGCTGGGATTACAGGCGTGAGCCACCACGCCTAGCTAAGGTGATTTAAAATAGCCTGGAGGCAGGCAAAATCCAGAAGTAGACCCTGATTCTTGTTTACTTGCTCTCTGTGGCCCCTTCTAGCTGTGAGCTCCACCAGCGTGGCGCCGGGAGCCTGTCTTAATCACTGCTAAGCTTCTAGGAATAGCACAGTGTTTGGTACACAGTAGGGGCTCACTAAATATTTGTTGAATGGACCGTGAGTAAATAACTGCTAAAGGATCTGGGGTGTAGAATCACTTTAAATGGGCTCCTAGATCACAGCTATCCATAACAGGGGTCTCAAAAAGGCATTTCAGTGACCAACGCCAACCTGGAGCTTAAAACAGTATTCAAAGGTGACAGAAGCCACAGCAGTGATGGCTTCTGGGTGGCAAATGATTAGCAGGAGTTACAAGGGTGGCTTCTAGAGTGATTTTAAGATATATCCTTGGTTACACAGTATATACATTTGTAAAAATTCACTGAAGTTTAAAACCTGTACATTTCACTGTATATAAATATTACATCAATTTTTTTTTGAGACAGGGTCTTACTCTGTCGCCCAGGCTGGAGTTCAGTGACATGACCTTGGTTCACTGCAACCTCTCTCTCTGGGGTTCAAGCAATCTTCCCAACCTCAGCCTCCCAGGTAGTTGGGATTACAGGCGCACACCACCATGCTGGGCTAATTTTTATATTTTTTGTGGAGACAGAATTTTGCCATGTTGCCCAGGTTGGTCTCAAACTCCTGGGCTCAAGCGATCTTCCTGCCTCAGTCTCCCAAAGTGTTGGGATTACAGGACTGAGCCTGGCCACGTCAATTTTTAAAATGAGCAAAAAGCTAGACATAGTGGCTCTTGCCTATAATCCCAGCTACTCGGGATGCTGAGGCAGAAGGATCACTTGAGCCCAGGAGTACAAGGGTACAATGAGCTATGATCATGCCACTGCACTCCAGCCTAGGTGACGGAGCTAGAGACCTCATCTCTAAAAGAAAGAAAAAAGAAAAGAAAGGAAGGAAGGAAGGGAGGGAGAGAGGGAGGAAGAAAAAAATGGGGCCTGGTATGGTGGCTCACACCTGAAACCCTAGCACTTTGGGAGGCCAAGGCAGGAGGATCACCTGAGCCCAGGATTTTGAGACCAGCCTGAGCAACATAGTCGGACCCTGTCTCTATAAAAGCTTTTAAAATTAGCTTGGGAGACTAAGGCTGGAGGCTGCTTGAGTCTGGGAAGCCAAGGCTGCTGAGATGGCACCACTACACTCCAACCTGGTTGACAGAGGGTGTCTTTTTTTTTTTTTTTTTTCTTTTGAGATGGAGTCTTGCTCTGTTGCCCAGGCTGGAGCGTAGTGGCATGATCTCAGCTCACTAAAACCTCGACCTCCTGGGTTCAAGCGATTCTCCTACCTCAGCCTCCTGAGTAACTGGGACAACAGGCATGTGCCACTGCTCCCAGCTAATTTTTTATGTTTTTAGTTGAAGACGGGGTTTCACCATATTGGTCAGATTGGTCTCAAACTCCTGACCTCATGATCCGCCCGCCTCGTCCTCCCAAAGTGCTGGGATTACAGGTGTGAGCCTCGGTGCCTGGCTGGGAGTCCTCCATCTTGAAAGAAAAAAAAAAGAAAAGAAAAAGAAAAGGAGCCCGGGCATGGTGGCTCATGCCTGTAATCCCAGCACTTTAAGAGGCCAAGGCGGGTGGCTCACGAGGTCAGGAGTTAAAGACCAGCCTGGCCAACATGGTGAAACCCTGTCTCTACTAAAAATACAAAAATTAGCTAGGGATGGTGGTGTGTGCCTGTAATCCTAGCTACTCGGGAGGCTGAGGCAGGAGAATTGCTTGAATTGGGACCCGAGAGGTGGAGGTTGCAGTGAGCTGAGATCGCGCCACTGCACTCCAGCCTGGGCTACATGGCAAGGCTCTGTCTCAAACAAAAAAACAAACAAAAGAAAAGAGAAACAAAAAAAAAATGGGGGGGAAATGTCTACCTGGGACTCAGAAATTGAGAACTCCAGGGCTGGCACTGTAGAATGTAGACAGGAAGTGACATATTTGATTAGCCCCCAGACCAGAGCTGGGTGAGCTGGGGTCAGCAGGGCTGGGCCTCTTCCGGCAGTCAGCCACCCAGGAAGGAGTGCCAGCCAGCGCTGAGCCGCCTGGGGCCCTCTCTGCCCTTTCTCCTCCTTGCAGTTCCCTCGGCTTGGGGCTTGTTCCCACGAAGGCTGAGCACCCAGCATGGGTATGGGGAGGAAGTGGATGAGTCAGAGGACTCAGGCTGTGCTTGGCTTTGGCAGAGCATAGGATACTCACCCCCTCCCCAGGATTGCAGGGAGTGAGGGAAACACAGCTGCAGGAAGGGACACGTGTGCTGGCCCCAGCACACAAGCACCGAGTTCCCCCGACTGCCCTCTGCTTTCCTCCAGCTCTGGGAGATGAAGGGGAGAGCCAGGGAGGGGTGGAGGAGCCGACGCTGAGCACCCACTTACCAGGACTCTGCCTGCAGGGCCCTGGCTGGCCACAGTCACTCCAAGCCACATGTCCTCAATAATGTGATGGCCAGGGTCACCTGTGGGCACAGGAGGGATCATGAACCAGAGTGCCTCACCCATACTTCAGTGCCCAAAGCCTCCAGAGGCCAGGGATGGGTCCCTCTTGGGCCCTCCACCCACAGGGCCGCCCTCCCCCCACAGGGCCGCCCTCCCCACTCCCCTTCTCCAGCTCGTCATTATTCTGAGCTCCACCGATCCCGCTCAGCCCCACTCCCCTCTAGGGCACCCTCTTCCCAGCTGGGCAAGAAGCGACTAGAAACTGTGTGAGCAAACCTTCTATCTCCTCCAGGCCATTCTCTCTGCACTACCCCTCCGCCAGACCTCTGACCCAGCACCCCTCCCCAGCCCCTTCACCTCACTTTTCACTGTGATGTCCATCCGCTCACAGTCGTCCTTGTGGGCAGTGAGTGGGCACAGGTACACAGCACCAGTCCGGTTGGTGTAGCCATCGGGCACAGCGAGCTCCCGGGGGGCACCAGCCAGAAGCCTGGGGATAGGGGTCCGGGTTCAGACTCCCCAAGCCCCACTTGAAACCACTTGCTATTTATTCAACATACAGCTTGGAGGTCAGGAGACGCCCCAGCTCCTGCCTTCCAGAAGTGCTCAGCATAGGGGACGGCAGGTAAGGACACCAGAAGGAAGTGCCCTTGGAGTGAGGAGCAGCACAGCAGCCCAGGCTCAGGTCTGAGGGGCCATCACAGAAGCCAGCAGAAGAGGTGACCTAATCTGAGTGTGAGGACGACGACCGGGGTTCCCCAGGTGAAGACAGGGAAGAAGGGGACTTGGGCAAAGGCACACATGTGCAGGGCCAGGAAGCAAGAGCCAGCAGGTGATTCAGAGACCGGCGAGGCCCTCAGCATAGCTGGAGTCCAGGAGCCTCCGGGGAGGAACACAAAGGCAGGCTGGCAAGAGCTTTAGGGGAACCACATGGTCAGATCTGGGTTTTGGAAGGGATGCTTTGGCCTTTGAGATGAAGGCAGACCAGAAGAGAGCAAGACTGGAGGAATCTGGCAGACAGTTCAAATTCTGGGGGGTCAGCAGGGAGAACTTAGGGGGTTGGGTTGTCAGAACCCTAGGTTCTTCCTCCTGAAGCCATTTGGGGACTCAGATCTTGGATACCTGGACCCCTAAGTGACCTGGGTGATATCCAACATTCTTCCCCAGTGACCTTAAGACAGACACACAGGTAGGGGGTGGGATGAGCACCTGACACTATGGACAATGTGGCCCCAGAGCAGAGTTCCTGGTGGGCAGTCGGCAGGTGGGTGGAGAAGGACTCTTGCCTTGCCCCCAGCCTGCCCAGAATCCATCTTTGGGGATACCGACAGCAAGTTCCTATAAGGATGCTTAGGACCCTGACAGCCTGTCCCGTAGCAGAGGGGTAGCTGGAGCAGAGACAGGCAGAGACTGGCCCTGAAATAGCATCTCAGAGGACAGGCCTTGGACCATCAGAAACCCTGGGGATCTTTATTAAATAGGTAGATTCCCCTGCCCACACTATACCATCTGGTGGAATCTGGGCACCCCAGTTTGAGAATGTTTTACCTGACTTTCTTCTCCCCACATCACCTCCCTGCAGCTGCTAAATGTTCTGCCAGGAGCCCCTCCTCAATCCTGAAGGCCCCGGCCTTCTCGGGTGGCAGGCACCTCCCAAGTGCCCCACCATTTGGCCCCAGCAACTCTATCAATCTACAGCTCCCAGCTCAGAACCTGGGCTCTGGGCCTCCTGCCAGCCTGGAAGTGCCAAGCAACAGCCACGCCTGTAGCTCCTGCCTGTAACCTGTGAGTGTGGGCTGCAGGGAGGGGGCAGGGCAGGGCCTGGGCATGCTGGGGCCTGGGACGTCTCCACCCACTGGAAGTCAGGAATGTATTGCCTGCGGGTGCTGGGAAGGGCGGGGGGACCTTGCCTGTACCTCAAGACTACAGCTCAGACCTCACCCTGGGGAGTGTTCCTGGGAGAAGGGGTGACGCTTCCTGGCCAGGGAGGCTGGCACAGGGCCAGGCTGGCAGCCAGGCTTGGAGAGTCACTTCTGTCTGGACTGGGAATGCCTCGATGAGTCCACCGCCTGACCACCCATGGATATCCGCTCTCTGGCGTGCCTGACAGATGAGAGAAGGAAGCCGCAGCCTGTGGGAAGGGAGCATCTCAGCCTGAGAGCCCAGGGACCTGGGTCTAGGGTTTGTTCTGCCTGAAGGGGCAATTTCCTTTCCTTCTCTGAGCCCTGAGCGCCTCACCTGTAGAATGGGGACAGCCCTTCTCCTGCTGACCTCCAGGATTGCTGGAGGAATAAATAGGTCTATTCTGCAAAAGGGTATTCTCATATGAAGCCATGGCTAATGTGAGCACCATGGTTCTGATTTGTTGTGGCATCAGGACTGGCCCTAGCATGATGCCAGCCCTTCCTCCAGGAACCCAGGAATTTTTTTTTCTTTTTTTTTTTTTGAGACAGGGTCTTGCTCTGTCACCCAGGCTAGAGTGCAGTGGCACAATCTCAGCTCACTGCAACCTCTGTCTCCCGGGTTCAAGTGATTCTCCTGATTCAGTCTCCCAAGTAGCTGGGATTACAGGTGCGCGCCGCCACATCCAGTTAATTTTTGTGATTTTAGTAGAGATGGGTTTTTGCCATGTTGGCCAGGCTAGTCTCGAACTCCTGACCTCAGGTGATCCACCTGCCTTGGCCTCCCAAAATACTGGGATTGCAAGCACGAACCACTGTGCCCTGCTGGACCCAGGAATTTCTGCCTTGGCATGTTAGGGAACCTGGAGCAGAGGGAGAAGAAGAGACTCCTTTGGTGGCTTAAGAGAGGGCAGGGGACAGACACAGGAAGACTTCCATGGCTTGAGGACACCAGTGATCACTGGGGTGGGGGTGGGAGTGGTGGCCGCTAGAGTCGCTCTGCGTTGGGGACTCAGATCTGGCTGGAGGTGGAGGTGGGCAATTTTCTACAGTGACATTGAAGGGGTCCGGGCCTCAGTAGGTGGTGGGGCCTTGGGCATGCCTGTAACGGAAGTGTTGCCCCCTTATTGCTGCTGCTGCCCTGCCCACATTCTCATACAGGAGGTGGCTAAGCAGAAGGGTCTCCATGCCCTTCCAGCCCCTTCAACTCAGCCAGGAAGAGGCAAACGGACCCCCTCCTCTGAACTTCCTGAGGTACTGAGCAGGCAGAGCTGGGTACACGTCAATTAGATTGAAATACTTCCCCTTACCACCTATACCCTCTTGCCGATTGCCTGGAACCATCCTTATGCCTACTGATAGAGGGCGGGACAGGGCCAGTACCCTAATCTCAGCCCCACATCCCAGGCCCCTCCCTCCCTCCTCAGTGATTCCAGAGGGAGCCCCCCCTTCACCCCCCCAGAGTATTTTTAGCTTCCACTTGGCCCACTCAGAGGCCCTTTAAGGCCCTCTGGCTCCCAGCCCAGGATCCAATGGGTCTACAGCCAGAGGCCTGCGCATGGAGAGGGAAGGCGGGTGTGCAGAGGGTGGTTCCAGCTTCCTCCAGCCACACACAGCCAGGTGTGTGCAGTGGGGGCTGGAGAATCCTGAAAATGGGAGGGACCTTACTGATATGCAAATGAAATGTATATTATTATGCAAATGAGCGCTTCTGCTAGCCACCTGTTTTTGGGTCTGGTCCAGATCACTAAATCTAAAAGCTGACCCCTTCCAGAGCAGTACGGAGCCCATCTTCTCAGCTGCAGCCAGAAGGAGGGAGACTAAGTGGAAGGATGCCTAGACAGAGCTCTTAGAGCAAGGAAGATAAGAGATGGGGCTGCCTCTCCTGGAGTCAGGCTGGACTGGGGGGAGCAGAGAGCCCCAGCCCCCCAGATGGAGTGGGATGACTACTCAAGGGCTGTCCACAGCTGCCTCCTCACCTTCCCATTGGCTCCAGCCAAGCAGCCCTCTTGGCCTCTGCGGAATCCCTTGAGCTCCAAGTTCCGGAAAAGCCCTTTCTCACCCCTGCCCTATCACTCCCCCTAGGGTAGTGCAAAGCTAATGGAACAGCCAAGGAGAAAGCAGAAGAATCAAAGAAGGGCGGGGCACAGCACCCAGGAGAATTCAGGGTACCAGGTTGGCTCACCCCACAGAGGAGAAGGCCCCCGGGTCACTGGGGTGGGGTCATGCTCAGAGAAGCAGCCTGGAAGATTCACCTTCCCAGATTCCCTCATCTCAGGGAGGCGCTTGGTAGCTCCGTGGGAGGATTTCAGAGGAAGCCAGAGGATCTAGCATCAGGCCAATGTGGCAGGGTACCTAGCCTCCTGTGTTCCCCTCCCACCCCAGGCCAGGAGGCAGGTGGGGAGGGCGCCCACTCCACCTCTGAGCCTCAGAGTAGGGGCGGGGGCAGCCCTGGGATGCCTGGATCCCAGCTCTATACCAGCCTTGCTGCCCGAATTAGCCATCTCCCCAGAGGCTGCTCCTATGGTAGCTGAAACTGCAGCCCTCCCTGTCCTTCCCTACTCTTCCTTTGCTGCCCACTCAGCCCCCTCTCCCCACTGGTGACTCAGCCCTAGAACCAGGGCAACAAGCTGGAGGGAGAGAGAGAATGAGAAGGGACAGGAAAAAGCAGCTCGGCGCAGCCTCAGATAAAAAAGAACAAGGCTGCTTCGCTCAGTTCTTCCTTTCCTTGGCTCTTCAGTATTTTTCCTATATTTGACCCCCAAGGGCATTCTCCGTGTCATCTAACCTCAATCCCTCTTACTGCAAAGGGGATCCTCTTCCTCCTTTGTTTAGTTCTGACCAAACCCCCTTTGCTGCTGCTTTTTCTACAAATCAGGCTCCCCTCGCCCCACCACCGCCCAGTTGAAAGCCTCTTGGCCTAGACTGGTCACTGGGGAGAGCCAGAGGAAAAAGATACTTCATGTGCAGGCCTCCTGCCTCCAGCCACAGCTGCTGTGCCCATTTCTGCTGGCACGAGCCTTGGAGGCTGCCAGGCACCCGCCCTGCCCAGGGGAACATGATGTTAGTAGAGGGCATAGCAGGTGAGCCTGGCTCCTGCCTACCTCAGGCATGATGACCTCATTCCTAGGAGCTACCCCGCCCTGGGCTTCCCAGATACCCTCATTTCTAAGCAAAAGTGAAAGACAGAGAAGGACTGGAGGTATCCCCCATGGCCCACAGGGTCAGGCCAGACCAGGATCCCTGGATTCCCAGGAAGGAAGGTCAGTGCAGGTACTGCAGTGGAGAGGGTGTCGGTAATACCTCCCAGAGAACAGTCCCTCTCCGTCCAAGGGACCCCTCATGCATCTTGTCAAGAAGCCCAGAGCACCTTGGCCCGCTGCCTGCTCCTCGCCCCTCATTTCCACAGACTAGGAGATTGGGCCTTGGGTTGGAGTTAGCCCCCTATGCTGTGGGTATGAACCCCAGTCCAGAGAACTTCACCTTCCAGTGAAGGTGATGGGGCAGCAAAGAGGGTCCCACCCCTGGGTTTCTAACCATTTCTGAGACCTTCTTGGAGAACATGAAAGCTGTGCTTTCTCCCCTCCTCCCACAACCAGGACAGTGAAGAAATAGCATGATTTTAGATACACTTTCTTTCTTTCTTTTTTTTTTTTTCTGAGACAGAGTCTTGCTCTGTCGCCCAGGCTGGAGTGCAATGGTGCACTCTTAGCTCACCGCAACCTCTGCCTCCTGGGTTCAAGCAATTCTTCTGCCTCAGCCTCCCGAGTAGCTGGGATTACAGACGTGCAGCACCACACCCAGCTAATTTTTGTATTTTTAGTAGCGACGGGGTTTCACCCTGTTGGTCAGGCTGGTCTCAAACTCCTGACCTCATGATCCGCCCACCTCAGTCTTCCAAAGTGCTGGGATTACAAATGCGAGCCACCACGCCCAGCAGATTTTGGGTACACTTTCAGGGAGTCCCTGCATCTCCTGAAAACCTTCTGTAAACCCCAGTTTAAGAGCTTGTCCAGGACCAAAACCATCTCCCGCTTTTCCAAAGAGACTTTCAGGCTAACAGAATATGAGGCTGCAGCTTGTCTGACTAGTTCGTTCCTCTGAGTGGTGCACTCAGGCAGCTGTTTGCATCTGGCTATACAGCTGGCTGTAGCTAAGCCCAGCTGGCTCTCCCAAAGGGCCAAGGGGTCGAATTCAGTGAGATGAAGAAAAGGGCAAAGACACAGAACCACCCTTAGGAAAGACTCAGGATATTCAAGGGAGAGAACTCCTGCCCCTCAGAGGTTCATTAGCTTTAGAACCTTCTGGGCTCTTAGCAGGCTGAATGCCAGCTCCAGTTTCCCAGATAGAAAAGTAGAACCCCTTTGCTCAGCCACCTTGGGTGGGGCCTATGGAAAATGAGGGTGCATCTAGGTTCTGGCCTCAGCACGAGAGCCTTCAGGTGCTCCGTGGAGAAAGGCACATGTGCAGAGCATTTTACACACTTCATCTCGTTACAGCCTCACTAACGTCCCAGAAGGAGGCATGCTGTTCCCCTCCCTCCAACATGTAAGGAAATTCAGGTTCAGGTTTTGGTAACAGATCTGAGACAGGACCCTGGCAATGGGACCTCCAGGCCTCTTCTCCCTCTACCGTACCAAGTTGCCTCTCACGGGCCAGCAACGGTGGGAAAGAGCATCTAGATCCAGGTCCAACCCCTTTTGGGGGAAACGTGGCCCAGGGAGGGGAAATATCTTGCTCAAGCTCACCAAGCGAAAGGGAGAGGGGCTGCAGAATCACTATTGACTCTTTCCTTCCAGTCTGATCTCTTGCCTATGTTACCTTATATCATGCAGATTCGACATTGAAAGTCTGAAAATCACTGGGCAAGGTGGCTCATGCTTGTAATCCCAGCACTTTGGGAGGCCGAGGTGGGTGGATCATGAGGTCAGGAGTTTAAGACCAGCCTGGCCAAGATAGTGAAACCCCGTCTCTACTAAAAATACAAAAATTAGACAGCATAGTGGTGGGCACCTGTAATCCCAGCTATTTGGGAGGCTGAGGCAGAGAATTGCTTGAACCTGAGAGGTAGAAGTTGCAGTAAGCCGAGATCGTGCCACTGCACTCCAGCCTGGGCAGCAGAGAGAGACTCCATCTCAAACACAAGGAAAAAAAAGGCCAGGCACAGTGGCTCATGCCTGCAATCCCAGTACTTTCAGAGGCCAAGGTGGGTGGATCACAAGGTCAGGAGCTCAAGATCAGCCTAGCTAACACAGTGAAACCCCATCTCTACTAAAAATACCAAAAATTAGCTGGGTGTGGTGGCGGGCACCTGTAATCCCAGCTACTCAGGAGGCTGAGGCAGGAGAATCACTTGAATCCGGGAGGTGGAGGCTGCAGTGAGCCGAGATTGCACCACTGCACTCCAGCCTGGGTGACAGAGAGAGACTCCAACTAAAAAACAAAAAAAAAAAGAAAAGAAAGAAAGTCTGAAAATCTTTTTCTAGGTTAGGGCAGAAAGAGTGCTGATATAGAAACTTGTGCTAATTGTGACTCAGGATCTCCAAAAGATAGAGGGTTGGCTAAGGCCAGGTGGCAGCTTCCAGGGCCAGCTGGGAAAGGTGTGGTAGCTCTAGCCTCCGCAAGAGTGAGATGAAGTTGAGGTCAAGTCCCGGTAGGTAGGCTGGGCCAGGAGGGCAGAACCAAGGCCAGGGCAGAGTTTGGACTTTGGACATTCTAAACTTCCTCAAGCTCAGCAGGCCCCAGCCAGAGCACGGAGAGATTTCAGTGTACCCTGAATGTGATCACGTCTTCTTGTTCAGTGGGGTCAGAGGCCAGGTGGGATCAGAGACCAGGTGGGGGCAGATGCCTGGAAGATCGCCCAGCCCAAAGAGGTGGATGGGACCTGTCTAACCTGTCCTAACCCCCGTCCCTCTATGGGCAGCCTCACCTCCCCCAACCGCAGACCTCGCCGGCTCTGAGGCCATGGCGGAGAGACCTCTGAAGCCTGGACATGCTCCTGGGCATGAGTGAGTCTGCTGGAGTGAGGGGGACCCAGGCGGCTGGGTGCAACCTCCTCCCCCTTCCTCCCTGTGCATAGCTCTTCCCCTCCTCCTTGCAGCTGTTGGAGAAGGAGAACAGAAGAAAGAGAAAAACAGTTTCCCTCTTCAAACCAAAACAAACACACTCAGGGTTGAAGATCCAACATGAATCTGTGGAATGCAGGGAAGATGTCTGGGGGGAGTGCCACTGCTTGGGGGTGGGCAAGAGAAGACGCAGCCAGAGTTGGGACAACTCCTCCTCTCTCTTCCACTGCCCCCATCCTCAAGGCGTAGAGCGTCTGGACAGCTCCAAACGCCCAGACTCACCCATCACCTCACCCTCCATCCACCAAGCCAGCGGTTGAGAAGGCCATCCAGACTGGCTCTGCAGAGGGTGTGGCTGCATGGCCGCAGACTACAGCGAGGTGCTTAAATGCATATGCTCATTTTTCTCCCAAGCGTAGGGGAAGGGGGGTCCGCTGGGTGTTTATCTGGCAGTTTATCCCAGCTCCCAGCCCTGCAGAAAAGAGGCTAGTGTAGGGTACTCGGTTCACAGAGCGGGAGAGGACTCAGACACGGGACCCCACTTCCGCTCGCAGGAGAAATCTAAAGGGCGGAGGGGTGGCGTCTAGACAGGTTCTGGCCCCGTCAGCACTTGCCAATGATTACTGCCCGACCCCACACCCAATCCTCCACTTCCCGCCAAGCCCCAGCAGCCAGAGGGCCGCCTGGGTACTCGCCCCTTTAACCCTGGTTCTCAAGGGCCAGCCGCCCGGGGTTCTGACTCCGCTCCGGACCCGCACCCTCCGCACTCACACTCTGGCTCCCACCCCACCCCCGCCAGCTTCACTTACAGGTAGCGCTGCTGCCGCTCAGTCTGCCGATGGAGGGCGACCGAGTAGCCGAAGAGGCTGCCCGGGTTTTCGGCCTCCTTCACTACCAGGAATCGGGTATCCAGGTTGAAGGCGGAGACGACGCGGCCGCCGGCGGCCACCATCAAGGCGAGCGCGCAGAGCATCAGGCGTGGGGCGCGGGGCGCGCGGCTGGGGCCGGGGCCCATGGCTGCGAGCGGGCGCGGGGTCCGGGAGAGAGCGCGTGAGGGCGCGGAGCTGGGCGTGAGGACCCGTTCACCTGCTCCCCGCACCGCCGGAGGACGCTGGAACCCGCCGGCCGCTGCGCTCCGTAGTGCCGATCGGTTTCGCACCCCCAGCCCCAGCTAGTTTCAAAGCTGCCCAGGGTCTGCGCTCTCGGATCCCCTCCTAAGTAAGGTCCGTGGGTCTATCTTCCCGCCTCCCCAGAGGCCAGGTCACCGCCGCCCCTGCCCCGGGCGACCGGCCCCCAGCTAGTCCCGGCCGCGCCCCCTTGGCCGCAGTGTCGTCCCTGATCCCGGCTCCGCGGCGGATCTGGCAAGCTCACCGGTCGACCGCAAGGAGGACAGGAGGGAGGGGTCCCTCGGCGCGCGCCCCGCCTCGCCACGCCCAGTCCCGCACCTCCCCACCTTGCGCGCACAGCCTGGGCTGCGCTTTCCTTCCGGGGAAAGAGAAAAAGGTCCCGGCTCGGCCGCCGCCTCTTAAAGGGGCAGCACTGCCCCTCCCTCTTCATCCTGCCTACCCCAGCTCCGCCTTCTCCCCCAAACACCTGTCGGCAGCCCCCAAAGACTTGGATTTCCCCTCCCCGCCCCTCGCTTCTCCGGGAAAGCGTCGCCTCGGGAGCAAGATGGATCGGACGGGCGGGGCTGGGCGTGGAATTTGTCCTGCCGCTTTGCTGCGGCTGCGGCTGCTGCTGGAAAGGCCAGAGCGGCTGGAGAGACCTGGCGTTGGCGCATCTGGGAACCGCCGTCCGCGCGCGGCTGGCTGGAATGCTGGACTCGCCTCCTCAGCGCTGTGAGTCCCCAAGAGGTGGCTGGCGTTCTCTGGGCGTTCTTCGTCGCACCCAGGCCCCTCGCTGTCTTTGTCGAGATTTATTTCTCCTGCCCACTCACCCTGATCCGAACTGAGATTGGCTCCTCAGCAAAGCCAGACCATATTTAGCAGTGGTAACAACCAAAGGTAGCTAATTGTAATTAGCAAAAAGCATTTTTCCCTGCTAAGGGCTGTGCCTTAATCCCAGCACTTTAGGAGGCCTGTAATCCCAGCACTTTGGGAGGCCAAGGCAGGCGGCATCTGATGTCAGGAGTTTGCGATCAGCCATGCCAACATGACAAAAACCTGTCTCTGCTAAAAATACAAAAAGACTGTCAATGTGGAAAAGAGTTCCTTCTTCCTAGAACGCACTGTGTAGCCAGGGAGCCGGGCCTAGACTGTACCCATTTCTCATCTACTCCTGCCTTCAGGGCCCAGCCCAGCAGAATCCCAAAGGCTCCCTCTTCCCACCCAGGCTCTGACAGTGTTTGGAGACTGGTATTGGGGGTCAGTCCCCACGAGGTGTTTTTGTGGCTAGCGCCAGTTGGCGGTAGGTGGGCGGGGCCTAAAGATCTCTGCCAAGGAATCAAATTGAAAGGGAACTTCAAGAGGTTACTACGTATTTTGGGGGGTCTAACTCACATTTCTCTTATTGCAGCTCAAAGACCTATTTCCCCTGAGCATTTTTTTCTCCATCTATTCTTAAACTAATAAGAAAAAAACACCATGTAGGCCAGGCGCGGTGGCTCACGCCTGTAATCCCAGCACTTTGGGAGGCCCAGGTGAGCAGATCACTCGGTTAAGAAATAGAGACCATCCTGGCCAACATGGTGAAACCCTGTCTCTACTAAAAATACAAAAAAAAAAAATTAGCTGGGCGTGGTAGCACGCGCCTGTGGTCCCAGCTACTCGGAAGGCTGAGGCAGAAGAATCGCTTGAACCCAGGAGGTGGAGGTTGCAGTCAGCCAAGATTGCGCCACTGCACTCCAGCCTGGCAACAGAGCAAGACTCCGTCTCAAAAGAAAAAAAGAAAAAAACACCATGTATTAAACACGTATGCAGCAGGAACTATACTAAATGCTTCACAAATGTTAAATCCTCACAACAATCTTTGGAGTGTTATCTCTGTTTTAAAATAAGAAAAGTGAGCTCTGGGAGGTTAGGCAATTTGGCAGAGGTCACATAACTAGGATTTTCATTCTGTATTATCTGACCCTGGAGTCCTTAACTACTTATGCTAATAATTAACATTTGTACACTACTTCTGGTACATCTAAGTTTGGTGGGGCCTGAAGCTTGTGCAATTTGGGGCTCTCTTTAAGAATAAAATTTTTTTTGTACTCGTAAGAATTATTAGTACAGGGCCAGGTGCGGTGGCTCACACCTGTAATCCCAGCACTTTGAGAGGCCAAGGCAGGCAGCATCTGACATCGGGAGTTTGAGATCAGCTAGGCCAAAATGACGAAACCCTGTCTCTACTAAAAATACAAATACCAGCCGGGTGTGGTGGCACATGCCTGTAGTCCCAGCCACTTGGGAGGCTGAGGCAGGAGAATCGTTTGAACAGGGGAGGTGGAGGTTGCAGTGAGCCAAGACCGCGCCACTGCACTCCAGCCTGGGCAACAGAGAGAGACTCTGTCTCACACACACACAAAAAATAATTATGAGTACAAAATTAGATTCAGAGCCTGGGAAAGGGTCCCAGCCTAGCTTTACAGTTTACGAATCATTTCGCAGGAAGGCTCATTTTACCCTCCCAGCCTCCCTGTGAGGTGAGGATTATCATCTTCATTTGATTTAGGAGCAAGCAGAGCCTCAGGAGGTTACCTGCATGTCCAAGATCTGAAGCTTATGGGAGGCAGAGCCAGGACTGGAAGCCTCTGACCACAGCTGTGTCTTGAAGAGACAAACTCCAGGCAGATGGTGGTCAGAGAGCTAGACATGCCTAAACAAAAGCAGCTGCGATAACAGCTTTCTCTGTGGGAAATACCCACCTAGAAACATAGAGAAACAAGGCCATGGGAATAAATAAAGTTTGGGGAGAAGACACTTGTCTCTGATAGCCCTTAGAACAGGATTTGTTCTTGATCTGTGACTTCCAGAACCACCCAGTCTCTCTCATGATCTGCCTTGTGGCCCAGGACCTCCAAGACGTGTGGTGTCAAGGAACAGGAAGCTGACCTGGATGGAAGCTGAACAGTGATCTTTGCTCTCTGGCTGGCTCCTGAGTCCTCCACCATGTTCCTGGAGAAGGGGAGCCAGCCAGGGCAAGAAGGGCAGGGGCTTAGGGTGGACACTCGGTGTGGGTGAGGATCCTGCCTGAAACAGAGTCCTGCGATGACAGATCGGCCCCATGCCAGGCCTTATCTCTTCGGACATCCCAAACAGGAATTACCAGCATGTCCAATCCTGGGACTGGGAGCCGGAAAGGGATGAGGGATGGCTTTTCCACTCCAGGGGAGTGTCCAGAGGGAATGTGGAGCAGAGCGGGGGTGACTGGTAGGGGGAGGGCCTGAGCTAAAGAATGTGGGGGAGTGTCAGACCAGTCTGGGGTGATGGAGTGGGGGTGGAGGGAGACATGGCGACTAGAAGGATCTCAGCTGGAGAGATGGAGAAAGAAATCTCCAGGTCCTTCAGTTTCAGTGGCACCGCCATCTGTAGCATCATCTCATCCCTCAACTGATTTTATCATCATGTCACCTCTTTATCTGTCAACCTTCCCCACGGAGAACAGACCCACCTAGAAACATAGACAGACAGAGAAACAAGGCCACGGGAATAATATGTGTAACGAGGAGTCTAAGTCCATTTTATGATGTTCGCTGACAACTTTTAAACCGCTCCCTTCTGTCTTCCCTGTGCCCCACACCTGGACAGGTTGATAAGAAAGCCTTGGTGCACCCTTTTTTGGTGTTCGAGGGGGGACTATTCACAAGCCCCTTCCTGAAGGAACCCTCACTCCTTAACCACAATAAAAACTCAGGCCAGCTGGGCACTCGTGGCCTGTAATCCCAGCACTTTGGGAGGCCAAGGTGGGTGGATCACCTGAGGTTGGGAGTTTGAGACCAACCTGACCAACATGGATAAACCCCATCTCTACTAAAAAAAAAAAAAATTAGCTGGGCATGGTGGTGCATGCCTATGATCCCAGCTACTTGGGAGGCTGAGGCAGGAGAATCGCTTGAACCCGGGAGGCGGAGGTTGCGGTGAGCCGAGATGGCGCCATTGCACTTCAGCCTGGGCAACAAGAGCTAAACTCTGTCTCAAAAGACAAACAAACAAACAAACAAACAAAAACCCCTGCCAGTCTCCTTCCTGGCTTTCCCAAGGTATTTGGGACCTCCTTGAAAGGCCAGCCCTGCTCCCCCTGGAGACCTCAATTACATAAATAACAAACCTTTTCATACTCTTTTGGTGTTTGGTGGTGTTATCAGTCTTAACATTCAAACCAAACCTTGGATGGGGTCCATCTGCCTTTGCAGACGGTCATAACATGCAAACGGTGGGTTCTGCTGTAGGGTCAAGGAAGCTTCCTGGACGAGGAGTATCTGGACAACAGGGAAAGAAAGGAGAGGAAGAAGAAAGGCAGAAGAATTGGGTCCTGGTTCAGGTGAAGTTTTCCCCACCGTAACAATGACAATGTCAATATTCTATAAAGGTGACCTGTTTATTTAGCGCTCGCTGTGTTCCCATGAGTCTTCCTCTACTTGCCCTCCCCCAAGCCCTCATCTCACCAGAGCCCCAGAGCACACCAGCTGACAGCCTCACCTCTCAGGGGCAGATCAGCGCGGAGAGTCATGCACACGGGCAGTTGCTGGAAAAGTAACAAGGAATTGCAATGGTGTGCCCCTCTGTTGAGTGCAAGCTCTCTTCTGCCTCCTCACCTTGGGCAAGTTACCTTCCTGTTCCAGGCCTCAGTTTCCCCATGTGTGAAATGAAAGGGCTGGAGAGAAATCCCTCACTATTCCCAAATCTGCATTCATTGTGTCCCAATCCTTCTAATGTCTGTTCAACAAAGTGTACCAAGTCTCAGCTATTGGACCGAGACTCAGGCCTCTATCTCAAATCTGAATTGAAAATGCAAATTACGAAGAGGAAGGGAGGGAGGGAGGAGTGCTGAAGCCTGAATGGGCTTATCAGATTTCCTTCTCCTGTGGCCCAGATGCAGAGCCTGTCCAGACGATTCCTCTGGCTCAGAATCTGTCAGGCTCAAGCATTCATTGACAGCCTACTGTGTACCAACCCTGTGCTGAGTCCCACCCCGGGGGTGTCTTAGAGGAGACCAGGATGTGGCCTCAGGTTCTGGATGCTCTCAAATGTAAACAGGCTAAACCCACTTTGCATTGTATTTTACTGGTGGTACTTGTGGGACAAAGAGGGCTGTCAGAGGCCTAGCACTTTGGGAGGCTGAGGTGGGTGCATCACCTGAGGTCAGGAGTTCGAGACCAGCCTGGCCCTACCTCTACTAAAACACACACACACACACACACACACACACACACACACACACACAGAGTTAGCCTGGTGTGGTGGCAGGTGCCTGTAATCCCAGCTACTTGGGAGGCTGAGGCAAGAGAATTCCTTCAACCCAGGAGGCGGAGGTTGCAGTAAGAAGAGATCGTGCCACTGCTCCAGCCTGGGCAACAAGAACAAAATTCCGTCTCAAAAAAAAAAAAGAGCTGTCAGAACATTCTGGCTGCCACAGGAAGCCAACTTTGCTAGGAGAGACTGGGTTGGGGTGGAAGGCAGCTGCTATAATAATTTGACCAAGGGGTGGGCTGAGCAGGGGAAGGGGCTGAGCTAGAGAGAGAGGGAGTGGGTGAGAAAGGCCCAGGACACTGATTTGACTGGAACTTCAGGGACAGGTGTGGGGCGAAAGGGATGCTGGGAGTGGAGGAGGGAAAGCACAGAGGCTTTCTGGGGATACGTAGGCAATGACCCCCATGGGGGTGTGGTGTGTAGGCCCCAAACATCGGGGACTTCCCTGCCTGCCAGCCCTCTGTTTCTCTCTTCGTCTCCTACTGCTCAAGGCCTGGCCCTGCTGCACTGCCCTGCCCTGGCCTCCAGAGTCCCCTTCTCTGCTGGATGGGAGATTAGGACTCTGCAGTGCCTACAGCGTTCTCAACCTCAAGTCAAAGTGACCCTTTGGAGGCCAGAAGGCCACATAGCTGAGTCAGGGCTGAGTCACTATCCCCCAGGGGCCTTGCTATTTCCTGTGGAGAAGCCTTTTTACTGGCAGTATTCTGTGCTCAGGTGGGAAATCTGGGGAGGTCGGGGGCGGGGCTTTATCTACTTTCACCCACTAACTCCCTAGACACTCCCCTGGGGGTAGAGGGTTCCTGCATGTATGTTGATCAAAACATGTGTCTGTGCACATGGGCCCTTATGCATTCACAGGTATTTGCCTATGCAACTGCATGTCTGAATGTTTTATGTATATTGAATATAGAAAGGGAGCAAATATTTATTGAGCACATACTATGTGCTCAGCCTTTTATGTATGTTACTTTCCAATAACCCTAGGAAGTATAGATGCCTCCCAGGCTATAGTTGAAAATCCTGACATGCCCAAGGTGCAAGAGGTATGAATACCTCCCCAGTGTGGTTGGTAACACCCCCAGGGTTCTCCTACTCCGCAATGATGGGCTTCCTCCAGAGTGGGCTCCTCAGGGGCAGGAGTGAGAAGTGTGTGTCTGTATTTATCCTTCCACCAGTGGCTGTGATTGGAAAGAGGGTCAGTAAGGCCCTTGGGAGTAGCTGGGTCAATGGACAACGGTGGCGTCCACTTGCACATGGCACATACTTCTGGTTGGGTCAATCCATGTGGCTGGCCAATCCAGACCTGCCCTATTAGGGGCCATCCTCCTTATGGCTCATCAACGCTGAGTTTTGTTGCCCTCTTCATAATGCAATACTAATGGACATAGGAATGTATCTCCCGTACACTAGATGAAGTGTGGTTATTTGCTCAGGTAGAAATGAAGACTAACATACCAAAATGGGAAATCCTCTCCACTGTGTTTTACTGATATTTGGGTAAAAATTATCTTGACTTTTTTTTTTTTTTTTTGAGACGGAATGTTACTCTGTCACCCAGGCTGGAGTGCAGTGGCACGATCTTGGCTCACTGCAAACTCTGCCGCCCGGGTTCAGGCAATTGTCCTGCCTCAGCCTGCTGAGTAGCTGGGACTACAGGCACGCGCCACCACGCCTGACTGATTTTTGTATTTTTAGTGCAGATGGGGTTTCACTATGTTGGCCAGGCTGGCTGGAACTCCCTCCTCAGCCTCCCAAAGTGCTGGGATTACAGGCATGATCCACTATGCCTGGCCCATCTTACTGGCTTTTAATAACTCAGACCACATGGTTATAACTCCCAAATCAGCACCCTCCCAAGTTCTGGCCCCACAGATTCAGTTGCTGAATCCAAGTTCCTGATTGGAAGTTCCTTAAGCACCATCACTCGCGGCACCCAAAGTGACACACAGGCGTTCAATTCCCCAGTTATCCCTGCTGGAAGCTTGAATGTCTGCTCCTCCTTCTCCTCACCCAGCTCAGCCAATCACTGTGTCCCCCGATTCTGCCTCCTTGCTGTCTTGCCAGTGTGTCCGCTCTTCCCTGTCCCTTCTCCCTGGATGACTGCCAGTGCTTCCTGCCGCCCTCCCTGCCTCCACTCTCCCTACCACCTGCATGGCGGCCAGAGTGAGGTTCCTACAAATCTACCCTAGTCTCTTTCCTAATTGGTATGACTGACGGTTCCCTGCTGCCCTCAGGATAGGACACCGTCCCTGAGACGGCCCTGAGACGGCTCATCTTTCCATCCCTCCACTACCCCTCGCCTCTTCTAATTCCTCACCCAGGCCACAGAGCACCTTGCAGTTCCTCGATGGAGCCGGCCTTCCTGTTGCCTCCAGCCTTTTTCTGTTCCTCCATCCCCAGTCATCTGGGCTACCCTCCATTCTTCCAGAAGGTCGCAGCCTTGAAGTCACATCCTCTGAGTGGAGTCACCTGTCTGCCCTCCCCTGCAGTAGGGATCCTGCCTTTGGGTTTATCGTGACCCTTCCACCTCCCCCCATCTGCCTTCAGCTCCCTCCATCGCACTGGAGCCTCCTTCTCTCCTCGGGCACCAGGGTTTTCTGATAGGCAAACCCTATGGTCATCTTTGGCCCCTTGCCCTCTGACCTCTCTAGGGTGGCAGCAGTGACCTGTTGCCCTCTCCATCTGTATTTTATTTAAACTCGTCTCTACCCTCTCCTTCCTAGAATTCTCTCCCCGCTTGCAGGACTCCTCAGCCTACTCTAGGCCTCTGTTTTTGTCCTCATCTCTTCTGTCTCCCAGCCAACCCTTTGTGCGTTAACATTCTCCTCCATGAAAGGCTGGGCACGGTGGCTCACGCCTGTAATCTAATCCCAGCACTTTGGGAGGCCGACGCAGGCAGATAGATCATGAGGTCAGGAGTTTGAGACCAGCCTGGCCAACATGGTGAAACCCCATCTGTACTAAAAATACAAAAAATTAGCCAGGGACGGTGGTGCGCACCTGTAATCCCAGCTATTTGGGAGGCTGAGGCAGGAGAATCACTCGAACCCAGGAGGTGGAGGTTGCAGTCAGCCAAGATCACGCCATTGGACTCCATCCTGGGTGACAAAGTGAGACTCCATCTCAAAACAAAAAAAAATTCTCCTCCATGCTGATGACACCTGCCAGGCTCCAGCCTCGATGTGTAACTCTTGCCACCACCTCCAGCCAGCCGCTACAGGCTCCTTGGACTCCATGTATCCAGAAGGACTTAGCATCTTCCCTTCTTCCCCCACGAGGGGCTCCTCCTGTAACAGCCTCTGTCTGGGTGCCTGGTCCCCACTCCCCGCAGGATTCCACAAACACACCTGCATGGCAGATGCACCTGACAGCAATAACTTAAGAAGAATCTGCATTTGGAATTTGGAGCGAAGGAATCTGGGAGTGGCCAACCCAGAAGCTCGTGCCTTATCTATGAGGAACATCTCAGCCCCCCGCCCGTCTCTCGTGGAATTCGAGCCATGGATGGGATGGGGAATTGAGGCCTTTTGTTTTGGGTTAAAGGTAGGTTGCCATGTAGAGGTTTCTGGGGCAGGGTACTAAGTGAAAATGCTATATAAACGGCATGCGTTTTTCAAGTGGTTGTGGTTTTCCTGTCTGGCCCACTGCCACTGGACTGTCTTAGCATGTAAGTTCCCCATAAATCCTATATCTCGTTCACTGACTCTGGGTCTCTTCTTTGGCCTCTTGAACCTGGTGCCATCCCCATCAAAGTCAGTAGAGGTCCAGCACCCCAGCACCAGGCCAGTCCATGCCACCATCCTTTGCTCATGCCAGTGCCTCTGGTTGGAATGCCCTTTACCCACTTGTTCAGTTGGAAAATACCCACTTGTTCTTCAGAATCTCTCATGAGCCTCTACTTTCTCAGGAAAGCCTTTCCCCACCCACAGTCACTCTTGAGTTGTCCAGGACTTGCTCTGGCTGCTTGATTGGGCTTGCGGTATGATGACAGGCCGATGGGACTATGGCCGCGGACCGGTCCCTTCACCTTCTTCCTCATCGATACATTGGACATAAAGATACACCTTCACGGGTTTGTTGAAACAGAACTCGGGACCAGAAGTCAGCCGCTCACCCCTAAGTGGTGGTGGTGAAGCTCAGTGTTGACACCTGTATTTCCCAGCCCCATGGCAGCTTCACCATCACATGGAAGGTCTTCAACCATGGTGTGTACGGCTGAGATAAATCATCATGTTCTCTGTGGCACTAAAACAGGAGCCCAGTGCAGGAGAATAAGAGGCCAGCCCTGTCTGTTTAATGTCCATTGGCTTGGCCAGATACGGTGGCTCACGCCTGTAATCCTAGCACTTTGGGAGGCTGAGGCGAGCAGATCACCTGAGGTCAGGAGTTTGAGATCAACCTGGCCAAAATGGCGAAACCTCGTCTCTACTAAAAATACAAAAATTACCCGGGCGTGGTGGTGCATGCCTGTAATCCTAGCTACCCAGGAGGCTGAGGCAGGAGAATCGCTGGAACCCGGGAGGCAGGGGCTGCAGTGAGCCGAGATCATGCCACTGCACTCCAGCCTAGGTGACAGAGCAAGATTCCATCTCACCAAAAAAAAAAAAATATATATATATATATATATACACACACACACACACACACACACCTCCCTTGGCTCCCATCCCCTCCCCTACCCTAGGATCCTGTTAGGACAAACATCTTGGCTCAGTGGGTTGAAAAGGAAAGTCAGAATTCTGAGGCATGAATCGCTGTGCCCACTGACTCACTTCCTCCTCCCTGCCTGCTCTGGATGGACCGAGGCCCTGAGTAAGTCAGGCCCTGAAACCTTCTCCCAGCCCTCACCCCTCATCGCAGCTGACCTCACCCCTGTGGGACCAGTTACTGCTGGTTTGAAACCTGCTTGCAAGTGTCAGCCAAGCTAAGGAGTTAGCTCTCCTAGGGCAGACTGAGGGGAGGCACATGCCCTATTCTTGGGACCCCAAGTCTGATGTCCGGGCAAGGCGCCCTTAGGGAGTTTGATCTGGAAGGCAGCAAAAGTTCCCCATCCTCACAATGGCTCTCTCCTTTCCTGCCAGGATCACAGACAGGCTCACTATCAGGCAGCCCTCCTACGGGTTTGGTCCTTGCCTCCCGAAAGCTCCTGTTTAAATGCAGGAGCCCTACCTGGCAGAGTACCCCTGGCTGCTCCCCAGCAGGGAGGGGCAGGATGTGACGGCATTGCCCACAGAGACTATGGCTCCGGGGTACAAATGAGTCAGGCAACTATGAAGGTGTTTAGGGGTCAGGAGGGCCAGAGCATGAGGAAGAGCTGGGATAAGGAATGATTTAGTGGGGGCAGGTGGGGTGGGCAGGGGTTCCAGCTGGGCCCGCGGCACCTGCTTCTCTGGATAACTGTTAGCAGGATGGGGGCAATGATGAAGGGGATCTCGTGTCCTGGGAAAACAATCCCCCAGGGCCTTGGCCTTCTCCCTGTGGAGGACCCCTTCCCCACCTTGTCATAGACGTCTGGGACCCCTCTGAGTGGAGGAGTCAGATGGGGCTTGGGGGATGTCAGCACCACGCCTTCCATGGCAGAACCGCCCTGGGCAGCGTCCCTGGCAGGTGTGGCCCAGAGGCAGAGTGAGAGCCCAACCCACTACACGGCAGAGAGAAGGGAGGGGAGCCAGATGCAACAGGAGCAGGGCAGCGGGGCAGAAACCACGGCTCAGCCACATGAGGGACATAGGAACGTGCTCAGGGAAACACTGCTGCCTGCCTGAGTTTACGCTTCAGCTTGCTGGCCTTGGAACTGAGGGGGAGCTGATGGATTCACACGATAGAATGAGCCGACAGCCTTTGAGTGTCCAAAGCTCCCTCTGATCGGGAGTCAAGGAGATCTATCTGGGTGCTTTTGTGGGGGTGAAAATGGTAAGGGGCAAGGGGCTGTGGAGATGTAGATAGGCTTGAGGGACATTTAGGGGAGGGGCTGAGCAGAAGCTGGTGGCAGCTGGGATGCAGGGGACATGGGGAGAGGGTAGCAGCAAGGACAGCCAGTAAGTCAACAGCACCTCTAGCGCCTGCTAGGTGGAGCTGGCAATTTGCCAAAGGCTGTGGGGTAGGATTGAAGCTAAACAAGGGACCAGAGCCCAGAGGGACCACGAGGTGGTCCACCCCAGACCCATGAACAGAGGACAGTTCTTAGAGGCCTTTCCCTGGGGCCTTGGCTTTCATGTTGATTGTGCCAGCCTGGCTTTGTGTGGTCAGGCTGAGCCCACAGGAAGCTCACTCAAGATAACCCTCCTAATCCCCAATTTCTTTCTTTTTTTTTTTGAGACAGACACTCTGTCACCTAGGTTGGAGTGCAGTGG
This sequence comes from Cacajao melanocephalus, assembly GCA_963573385.1. Taxonomy (NCBI): domain Eukaryota; kingdom Metazoa; phylum Chordata; class Mammalia; order Primates; family Pitheciidae; genus Cacajao; species Cacajao melanocephalus. The sequence continues at coordinate 25,094 of CAUYLG010038285.1, forward strand.
TGCAATCTCAGCTCCCTGCAACCTCCACCTCCTGGGTTCAGGCGATTCTCCTGCTTTGGCCTCCTGAGTAGCTGGGATTACAGGTGCCCGCCACCACACCCGGCTAATTTTTGTATTTTTTAGTAGAGACGGGGTTTTACCAGATTGGCCAGGCTAGTCTCAAACTGCTGACCTCAAGTGATTCACCCACCTCGACCTCCCAAAGTGCTGGGATAACAGGCGTAAGCCACCGCACCTGGCCCTAATCTCCAGTCTCTATAGGCCCCTTACCACCTGCACGCTGGGCTCTAGCACCTCAGCTCTGCTCTCCCTTCCAGCACTCTTTTCACTCTAGCTTCTTGGTGACCCTGGCTGCAGCTCCAGGGCTCTCTACTTCATTCATTCCCGAGAGCCCCTCCCTCTTCTCTGCACCTGCAGATGCCCTGAGAAGGCCTCATGGCACTGCACACCCACTGTCCCTGCCAGTGTGCAATTGTGGCCTGCGTCCTGGCCCCACCCCAGGCCATGGGGTCCCCCACCGCAATGCACGTTGGGGTGACCTCTAACTGGCCTCTGGTCATCTCTGAGCCTCAGTCCTTTTTTTTGCAAAGAGGTCATAATAGCCATGCCCAACTCTCAGGGCCAAGGGGAGTGTTAACTGAGCCATCCATGGGAAGCACCTGGCATTGGGCCCAGCACACGGTGCCCTTCCTTTCCTTTCCCTTAAAGTCAATCGTCACCTGGCTCCAGGAGGCCATCTTATTCCCTGATCTGACCCCACTCAAAACCCAGCCCTGGAGAGCTTGCAGAACCAAGCCCAAAGCCCAGCTCCCCAGTCCGGAGTTTGAGGTCCTTTGCAAATCACCCTGCTCACCTTCAGCCCTTGTCTTCCACCCTCCGCACAGCCCCAGCCTGTGAGGTAGGTCTTCATGCCCCAAACACCTGCTTGCTGCTTTTTCCGGGCCTTTGCTTGGCTGGCCCTGTGCCTATCATACTCTAGCCTCTTCTCGCTTGTTGACAGCTCCCCCTCCTTCAAGGCCAACTGCAATTCACCATCTTCCAGGCTTCCCAAGTCTTAACAGATGCTTTCCAGTTCAGCATAGCTCTGTTTCTCCCTCTGACAGTGCATGCACCACATTAGGTCACCTATTAGCTTGGATGAAGTTGCTTCAGCTCTCTGTGCCTCAGTTTCTCTATCTGTAAAATGGAGTTAATAATTACACCCCAATCAGCTGGGCGCGGTGGCTCATGCCTGTAATCCCAGCACTTTGGGAGGCCGAGGCAGGCAGATCACAAGGTCAAGAGATCGAGACCATCCTGGCCAACATGGTGAAACCCTATCTCTACCAAAAATACAAAATTAGCTGGGCATGGTGGCACACACCTATAGTCCCAGCTAGTTGGGAGGCTGAGGCAGGAGAATTGCTTGAACCCAGGAGGCGGAGGTTGCAGTGAGCTGAGATCACTCCATTGCACTTCAGCCTGGTGCCTGGCAACGGAGCGAGACTATCTCAAAATAATAATAATAATAATAATAATAACACCCCAATCATAGAACCCTTGGGGATAGTAAATGAAGACTCACATAGTGCCCATCACATAGTAAAATAAATAGAAAATAAATGTTATTTTCTAGTTGGATGATGGCGGCCATGGTGGCAGGGGGTGGCAGTGGCTGTCTCTCCACCAAGAGCCCAGACATCTAGGAAAGCCAGCTCAGACCCTCTTTCTCCATCCTGCCAATGGCTGCTGCTACAGTGTTCTGCTTGGACAGAGATTAATGATGTCAAATTAAACCTCCTCTGGTCCATTGAAACACTCACAATGTCCGCATGGGTCCCCTCAGGTCCCATCACTGGGAGGCATGGGTGTTTCTATGGATACCCAAGAGCTAGCAGAGGCATCGGCACCTGAGGAAGGTGTCCTCATCACAGAGGACCCCAGAAAAGGTTCTACCCAGGGCTCAGACTGAGACTCCAACACAGGGATGGGGACTGAGGGGGAGGGGGCATCCCGGAAGACAGGGGAAAATGGGGAGAGGCAGGCAGAGAAAAAGAGATAGTCGGGTTTTTTTGTTGTTGTTTGTTTTTTGCGATGCCCAGGCTAGAGTGCAGTGGCAAAATCTTCGCTTACTGCAACCTCCGCCTCCTGAGTTCAAGCAATTTTCCTGCCTCAGTCTCCCAAGTAGCTGGGATTACAGGCACCCACCACCACGCCCAGCTAATTTTTGTATTGTTTTAGTAGAGATGCGGTTTCTCCATGTTGGTCAGGATGGTCTCAATCTCTTGACCTCGGGATCCGCCTGTGTCGGCCTCCCAAAGTGCTGGGACTACAGGTGTGAGCCACCGCGCCCGGCTGGGATAGTTGTTTTTCTTGGGAATGTCACTGTGCCACCCCTTCACGTATATTATACTTGATTCTTCATGACAAGCCTGTGAGATCAGTCACGTTTTCCCCTTTTCCAGAAGAGGAAACAAAGGCCCAGACTGGCAAAGTGACATGCCCAAGGTCATTCGCAGTGTGAGGAGCAGAATCTTCCCCGAGATCTGCTGGGTTGTGAGAGTGGGCCCAGCAAAGAGACAACGGAGGCCGAGGATGTGGGAGAATTTCAGCCCAGGCCAGCTGCCTACTCAGCCAGGGAGGGACACTGTGGGCGTGGCGGAAACAGCCACCAGAAGCCAGGGGCATGCGGCAAACAACGGTGCCAGGAAATGAACTGACCCAGGCCCTTCCGCCCGGCCCGCCCTGCGCCCCTGGCTGCCTGCCGCCTCTCATTCCTGATGCTCCCTCCAAAGGAACGGAGAAAGTTAGGCTGAGGCCCCAGGGATGGCCCTGCATGGGGAGGAACCAGGAGGGTCCTGAAGCCCAGGAGCAGCTCTGCCAGGCCTAACCCCGCTTCCCTGGAGGAGGGAGACAGGCCAGGGTCCCAGGGGTCTTGTCCTGTTTGCCTCAGTCTGAGCTCAGATTGGAGCCTGAATCAGAGGACATGTGTTGCATGGGGGCCCCAGCACGGTGTCAAAACTGCCTGGCAGAAGGGGCAGAGACCTGGGTCCTGACGAGGCCTCTGTCCCTACCCTGTGACCCTGGAGGAGTTGCAGAAACCTCCCCACCCACCATGTCAGGTCACTGTGGAATGGATACCACTACTTGGGTCCCTTCCAAGTCTGACAATGCAGTTTTATTCATTCTTTTACTCACTCACTTGTTATTTCAGTGGAATACAGGGTGAAGCTCAGTAAATAGACTTTAGTACAAATAAAGTGGACAGAGTTGCAGTGATAAGCAAAGACTGATAGGACAGTAGTGATTGTTAAAAGCAGGGACTCTCAAGTCACATTGCCTGGGTTCAAGTTCTTCCTCCATCACTTGCTAATTGCATAAACACGGGCAAGTTACCTGACCACCCTGAGCACCGATTTCCTCATCTGCAAAATGGGTATAAAGGAGTATATTCCTCATAGGGTCACTGCAAGAATTAAATGAGATAACACAAATAATATTCTTAGAAGAAATCTCAGGTGCATGTTGAGCACTCAATAAATGTTGGCTATTATTAAATGAACTGACCCGGGCCCTTCCTCCTGGCCCGCCCTGCACCCCTCGCTGCCTGCCGCCTCTCATTCCTGATGCTCCCTCAAGGGAACGGAGAAAGCTAGGCTGAGGCCCCAGGGATGGCTCTGCATGGGGAGGAACCAGGAAGAAGGAATTTCAGCTGGCAAAGATGTGTGCGTGAGGTGGGGGTGACCGTCAGAACAGCACACACTAAGGCACGGAGACAGGAAAACCCAGTGCAAGTCTAGAGACAATAAGAGGCCAGTCCAGAGAAACTGGGAAAAGGCAGGTTGGGAGCAGATGGTGAGATGCCTTGTGCCAGACTAAGAAACTTGGACCTCATCAACACTTTCCAGTTAGCGTTTCCTGGAGCACCAGAGTCCCATAGGATACTACTGGATGTTTTGTAAAGATACAAGGAGGATATCAATAAGCAAGAGAATGAGGTGGACCCTAACCTCAGGCCACATACAAAAGTTAACTCAAAATGGATCAAAGCCCTAAATATAAGTGCTAAATCTATAAAATTCTTTTGGTTTTTTTTTTTTTTGAGACGGAGTCTTGCTCTGTTGCCCAGTCTGGAGTGTGGTGGCACCATCTCAGCTCACCACAGCCTCCTCCCGGGTTCATGCGATTCTCTTGCCTCAGCCTCCTGAGTAGCTGGGATTACATGCGTGTGCCACTGTACCCAGCTCATTTGTGTATTTTCAGTAGGGGTTTCCCCAAGTTGGCCAGGCTGGTCTTGAACTACTGACCTCAAGTGATCTGCCCACCTCAGCCTCCCAAAGTGCTGAGATTTCAGGCATGAGCCACTGTGCCAGGCCCTAAACCTATAAAATTCTTAGAAGAAAACATTGGAGTAAATCTTTGTGATCTTGGATTTGGCAACGGCTTCTTAGCTGTAATACCAAAAGTGCAAGAAACAAAAGAAAAAGATAGATAAACTGAACTCTAACAAAATGGACACCCACAGATGGAGTAAAATTTTTGTAAGATGAATATCTGATCAGGGATTTGTATCTAGCATATATACTCTTATAACTCAGTAATAGAAAGACGGCCCAATTTAAAAATGGGCAAAGGATCTGAATAGATCAATCTTTCTCCAGAGAAGATATAGAAACTGCCAATAGGCACATTATAAAATGTTCAACACCATTAGTCATCAGGGAAATGCAAGACAAAACTATAATAAGATACAACCTCACACTTACAAGGATGGCTAGAACCAAAAAGATAAAAGGTGTTAGCAATGGCCAGGTGTGGTGACTCCCGCCTGTAATCCCAGCAATTAGTGAGGCTGAGGTGGGCAGATCACCTGAGGCTGGGAGTTCAAGACCAGCCTGGCTAACATGGCAAAACCCCGTCTCGACTGAAAATACAAAAAGTAGCCGGGTGTGGTGGCGCTTGCCTGTAGTCCCTGGTACTCAGAAGTTTGAGGCAGGAGAATCGCTTGAACCCAGCAGCGAAGGTTGCAGTGAGCTAACATTGCGCCACTGCATTCCAGCCTGGGTGACAGAGTGAGACTCCATTTCAAAAAAAAGAAAAAGAAAGTGTTAGCGAAGATGTGGAGAAATTGGAACCCTCATAGAATGGTGCAATTCCTTCAAAACATAGTCTGGCATTTCCTCAAATAGAGTTATCATCTGACTCAGCAATTTCGCTCATAGGTATATACACAAGAAAAATGAAAACATGTCCACATTAAAACCAGTATATGAGGGCTGGGTGCGGTGGCTCATGCCTGTAATCCCAGCTCTTTGGGAGGCCGAGGCAAGTAGATCACCTGACATCAGGAGTTCAAAACCAGCCTGGCCAACACGGTCAGAGTCCTGTCTCTACTAGAAATACAAAAATTAACTGGGTATGGTGGCACACATCTGTAATTCCAGTTACTCAGGAGGCTGAGGCAGGAAGACACTGGAACCTGGAACCCGGGAGGCAGAGGTTACCGTGAGCTGAGATTGCGCCACTGCACTCCAGCCTGGGTGATAGAGTGAGACTGCATCTCAGAAAACAACAAAAATCCTGTACATGAATGAACACAGCAACATTGTTTATAATAGCCCTCAAGGGAAACAACCTAAGTACCTATCAACTGATGGAGGGATAAGCAGCATGTGGCACAGCACACTGACACACGCTACAAAATGAACGAATCTTGAAAACATGATGCTGAGTTTGAGAAGCCAGGTCCAAAAGGCCACATACAGTATGACTTCATTCATATCAACTCTTCAGAACAGGCAAATACAGAGACAGAAACAGCTTAGTAGTTGCCTAGGGTTGGGAGCAGGGAAAGGAGGGTGTTGATTCCGGGGTGATAGCTAAAGTGCATGGGGTTTCTTTTCAGGGTAATGAAAATGTTCTAAAATTGATTGTAATGATAGTTGCACATATCTGTGAATATTCTAAAAACTATCAAATTGTGCACTTTATTTTTGTTTGAGACAGGGTCTCACTCTGTCACCCAGGCTGGAGTGCAATGGTACGATCATAGCTCACTGCAGCCTCCAACTCCCAGGCTCAAGCGATCCTCCTGCCTCCTGAGTAGCTGGGACTATAGTTCTGTGCCACCAAGCTCGCTCAAGGAAATCAGAGAGGATGCAAACAAATGGAAAAACATTCCGTACTCATGGATAGGAAGAATCAATATCATGAAAATGGCCATACTGCGAAAGTAATTTATAGATTTAATGCTATTCCCATCAAACTACCATTGACATTCTTTACAGAATTAGAAAAAAGGATTTTAAAATTCATATGGAACCAAAAAAGAGCTTATAGAGCCAAGACAATCCTAAGCAAAAAGAACAAAGCTGGAGGTATCATGCTATCCTATGTCAAACTGTACTGCAAGGCTACAGTAACCAAAACAGCATAGTACTGGTACAAAAACAGACACATAGAACAATGGAACAGAATAGAGAACTCAGAAATAAGACCACACATTTACAACCATCTGATCTTCAAAAAACCTGACAAAAACAAAAGTTTTCTTTTCTTTTTTTTTTTTTTTGAGATGGAGTCTTGCTCTGTCATCCAGGCTGGAGTACAGTGGCAAGATCTTGGCTCACTGTAATCTCCGCCTCCTGGGTTCAAATGGTTCTCCTGCCTCAGCCTCTTATGTAGCTGGGATTACAGGCGCCCACCACAATACCCAGTTAATTTTTGTATTTTTAGTAGAGATGGGGTTTCACCATGTTGGCCAGGCTGGCCTCGAACTCCTGACCTCAGGTGATCCACCCGCCTCAGCCTCCCAAAGTGCTGAGATTACAGGCATGAGCCACTTCGCCCGACCACTTGGGTTAAAGACTTAAACGTAAAACCCAAAACTATAAAAAGCTCCTTTTTCTGAAAGCTGCCAGGGGAGCTCTGCACACCATGCCACATCCTGCCCGTCTGTCCCTGAGGGTCATTGCCTGCCACAGCTGTGCCATGACCACCCAGCAGATCGTCCTCTAGGGCCTGGACCCATGGGGCTTCCACCTCGTGGGCGGCAAGGCAGTTGAACAGCCTCTCGCCATTTTCTGGGTCACTCCTGGAAGCAAGGTGGCTCTAGCTAATTTCTGTATCGGAGATGTAATCACAGCCATTGATTCAGAAAATACCAGCAATATGACGCGCTTGGAAGCTCAGAACAGAATCAAAGGCTGCACAGACTACATGACTCTCACTTAGCCAGATCCAAACATAAAGTCTGGTCTCCTCTGGTGACGGGGGACGGGAAGTGCATCCATGCAAGATGAATTTAGCCTCTGAACCCCGGAGGTCCTGCACATAGGAAGCGCCCATAACCAAAGTACTATGCCCTTTACCGCCTTGCCCGCCTCCAGCACTACCGCCAGGGTCATCACAAACCAGTACAACAACCCAGCTGGCCTCTACTCTTCCAAAAGTATCTCCAACTTCAACAACGCCCTGGAGTCAAAGACTGCCGCCGCCAGCGAGGTGGAGGCGAACAGCAGACCCTTAGATCATGCTCAGCCTCCAAGGAGCCTTGTCATCAACAAAGAATCTGAAGTTTACAAGATGCTGCAGGAGAAACAGCGGTTGAATGAGTTCCTGAAACAGTCCATGTCTTTCTTGGTTTTGCAGGAAATCCTGGAATCTGAATAAAAAGGGGATCCCAACAAGCCTCAGGATTCGGAAGGGTTAAAGCTCCTGTCACTAAAGTGGCTGCGTCAATTGGAAATGCTCAGAAGTTGCCTATGTGTGACAAATGTGGCACTGGGATTGTCGTGTGTTTGTGAAGCTGCAAGACCGTCACTGCTACCCCTAATGTTACGTATGCACTGACCGTGGCACTGACCTGAATCAGAAGGGCTATTTCTTTGTAGAGGATCAAATCTACCCTGAGAAGCATGCCTGGGAGCGAGTCACACCACCCCAGGGCTAGGAAGTGGTCACCGTGTTCCCCAAGTGACCCAGCAGATCGGACCACTGTTCTCCAGCTGGCCTCTGCTGCAGCTTTTTCTCTGTGTTCTGGCTCTCTCCTCTGTGGAAGGTTCTCTGCTTACTTTGGTTTTCCCCCTGCTCATGAAATGCTGAGTCCCCTGCCTTGGTTAATTGACTCACACCGGCTGTGGGATGCCGGCTTTTACAATGAAAGGAAAACTGTTTTGTTCAGTGTCCCCTTGACAGCAACACCGTGTCCTCTTCTCCCCTCTGTTCTTCTCTGCTGCATTTGGACATCAGCCACATCTGAACCCAATCAAATATAATGTGTCTGACATTGATTTTCTTTTTACTCAATAAATTTATAGACTCCAAAAAAAAAAAAACCAAAAACCCTAGGAGAAAATCTAGACAATGCCATTTAGGACACAGACATGGGTGAAGATTCCATGACAAAAACATCAAAAGCAATTGCAACAAAAGCAAAAATTGGCAAATGGGATCTAATTGAACTCAAGAGCTTCTGCACAGCAAAAGAAACTATCGTCAGACCGAACCGACAGCCTACAGAATAGGAGAAAATTTTTGCGACCTATCCATCAGAGAGAGGTCTAATATCCAGAGTCTGCAAGGAACTTAAACAAATTTACAGGAAAAAAACAAACAACCTCATTAAAAAGTGGACAAAGGACACGAACACACACTTCTCAAAAGAAGTCATTTATGCGGCCAACAAACAAAAAAAGCTCAACACCACTGATCATTAGAGAAATGCAAAACAAAACCGCAGTGAGATACTATCTCATGCTAGGCAGAATGGCAATTATTAAAAAGTCAAGAAACAACAGATGCCGGTGAGGCTGCAAAGAGATACGAATTTTTACACTGTGGGTGGGAATGTCAATTAGTTCAACCATTATGGAAGATGGTGATGCGATTCCTCAAAGACGTAGAACCAGAAATATCATTTGACCCAGTAATCCCATTACTGGGTATACACCCAAAGGAATATAAATCATTCTATTATAAAGATACATGCACACGTATGCTCCCTGCAGCACTATTCACAATAGCAAAGACATGGAATCAACCCAAATGCCCATCAATGATAGACTGGATAAAGAAAATGTAGTACATATATACCATGGAATATTATGCAGCCATGAAAAGGAATGAGATCATGTCCTTTGCAGGGACATGGATGGAGCTGGAAGCCATTATTCTCAGCAAACTAACGCTGAAACAGGAAACCAAACACTGCATGTTCTCACTCATAAGTGGGAGCTGAACAATGAGAACACACGGACAGAAGAAGGGAAACAACACATACTGGGGCTTGACAGGGGAGAGGGTGAGGGTAGGGAGAGCATCAGGAAGGATAACTAATGCATGCTGGGCTTAATACTTAGGTGATGAGTTGATAGGTGCAGCAAATCACCATGGGCACATGTTTACCCGTGTAACAAACCTGCACATCCTGCACATGTACCTCGGAGCTTAAAATAAAACTAAACACTTTTTTTTTTTTTTGTAGAGACAGCATCTCATTATTTTGCCCAGGCTGGTCTTGAACTCTTCTGCCGTGGTCTCTCAAAGTGCTAGGCTCACAGGTGTGAGCCACCATGCCTGGCCAAACTGTACACTTTAAATGAATGATTTGTATGATATGTGAATTATATTTCCATAAGGCTGTAAAAAATAAATACAAGCAAGGGGTGTGAATCTATCATCAAACGAGTTTGGGAAATGCTAAGGAGAGGGTTGTTGCTAGGTGTTACCACATGACGGTAGCCTGTGCCTGTAGTCCCAGTCTCTCAGGAGACTGTGGCAGGAGGATCCCTTGAGCCCAGGAGTTTGAATCCAGCGTCATGTTAGCGATACAGTGAGACCCTGTCTATAAACAAGAAAACAAATTAGGCATTGTTTGCTTTGGGATTTCTCTGAGACTTGTATGTGCTAATGTGCATTGGCAAAGTCCTGGAGTAGGTTAGGGTATACATCATTTTCCAAAAGTTTGACCCTGGTTGAACCGAGGAACCATCTTCAGAGGAACCTCTCCTAACCTCTCACAAAACGCTTTTAACAGAGCACAATTTAGCAAGTTTGGCTGCAAGCAGTGGGGAGCCATTGAAGGTTCAAGCAGGGAAAGGCCTGGCAGAGATGCACCGAGAGGGAAGCCAGGCTGTGGTGGGGACATAAAAGCAGGAGGACAGCCTAGTGGCTTTGTGCCAGTGAGGTCGTTAAAAAGGATCTGAATAGACATTTCTCCAAAGAAGATATACAAATGGCCAATAGGCATACAAAAAGATGCTCAATATCATTAGTCATCAAGGAAATGCAGTTCAAACCATCCTGAGATACCACTTCACACCCACCAGGTGTGGAGGCAGGGGTGGTAGGGCTTCGAACACAGTGTTCAGAGGGGACTACTCTGCCACTTCTCGCCTCAGCTCTAGGAAGGGGAGCTTCTTCTCTCCCTGCACTCCCTGATCTGAGTCTTAGGAATTCCCAGATCCTCCTTGATCCATTCTGGAGCCCCTGACTGCTTCATTGCTTCCGGAGAGGATGCTGGGGGCCCTTGTCCACCCCAGCTGTGTTTATCTCCCTCTTCCTGGAAGTGGGATGGGCACCAGACTGGCCAGACTAGTGGGTGTGGGAGAAAGGCACCGGATCTGGGGGCCTACGATAATCCTGGCGGCGGGGGCAACAGTGTGTGAAGCAGGTTGGCCCCATCAGGGCCAGTTGAGCTGGAGCAGAGCGTCTTGTCCCATTCCAAGGTGCCTTCTTCTAGAACAGCTCTCTTTCTCCCAGGCCATGAGAAACACACCTGGAGTGTGGAGCTGAGGGAACTTGGAGAAGGAAAATTGGCCTTTAAGTCTTTTTTTTTTTTTTTTTTTTTTTTATAAAGAGTCAAAATAGTCATCAGGCTGGAGTGTAGTGGTGCAATCTCTGATTCGTGAGTTCAAGCGATTCTCCTGCTTCAGGCTCTCGAGTAGCTGGGATTACGGGTGCTTGCCACCATGCCCAGTTAAGGTTTTGTATTTTAGTAGAGGCAGAGTGTCACCATATTGGCCAAGATGATCTCTATCTCCTGACCTTATGATCCACCCGCCTCGACCTCTCAAAGTGCTGGGATTATAGCTGTGAGCCACTGAGCCCAGCCTATTCTTTAAGTCTTAAAAGTCTTAGTCATACCGGTTACCATTTATTGAGTTACCATTTATTGAGTATACTACGTATTTATTGAGTATACTACGTATTTATTGAGAATACTACGTATTCTACCTTGTGCTAAGCGCTTTGCATGCATATCTCATCCTATGCTTAAAAAATCCTCGTTTCCCCATTTGACAGATGAGGAAAATGAGCCTTAGAGGATTTCAATAGCTTGCTCAGTATTATCCAAGGAAGTGGGCCGAAGGAGTCTCATGAAACTAGATTAGAAATTGAGTTCTGGACAAGGGAGGAAGATTGGAAAGGCACATACAGCTGCCTTCTTCCAGCTCTCCTGCTCCACAGCCCAGCCCAGCGCAGCCCCGCATCCACAGCTTCTCCCAGGGCCCTAGGAGTGGAGCCCAGGAACACCCTGAGATGACCTCAAAATTCCCAGCTGCCTGGTATGCTAAGTGTTCAGAGACTTCCTTCAAAAGACATCCTTGTCTTGATCTGAGGCCGCAGGAGAGGAGTAAATGTCAGGAAAGGTCGAGAGGCTGGGCCCGCTCCAGGCTTCTACTAGGGCAGGGAAGGGGACCCCAAGGAGTTTAGGGATATCCACCAGGATTGAGCCCTTGGACAGGGTGACAGCAGGCAGAAGCTCTCCAGGAGGGGGTGCAGCAGGGTGGGGTGAGGAGCACCGTTAACTTCCCAAAGGGCAGACCCATTCATTGCCATCCCAGAACCATGGAAGGGGGTCCTGGACGGGCAGAAGCTACATTTCAGAAAGAACATTCATTAACAAGAGATTCTGTGCCTTTGAGGGAAGGCTCGGGGTATCCAGGCTGGAGGAGATGCTCGCTGGGCCGGAGGCAGGGGGATGGCTGAGAGGGTACAGCCCCTGCGAGACAAAGACGGTTCTCCTGTCTGTGGCCAAACCCAGTCAAGGACCCTGCAGTCTGGACCCCTAGGTCCTTGATGTTGTCTCAGCTCGGAGGCAGAGGGCTGGACACCGTGGCCCCCTCCTGTAAGCCTTCTGGGTTGCAGGAGAGAGTTGGCTGGGGAGAAGGAGCATCATTAATTCCCCCAAATATTTACAGTGTTCCTAGTGCTGGGCCTGCAGCCAAGGCCCTTGGTCAGGCCCTGTGCTTTGTCCGTTACTCATGTCTCACTCAGGCAAGCAGGCCTTGGACACAGGGAGGGGAGGCCAGAGGAGGCAGGAGCCTGGCTCGTCCTGCCTGGGGGAGGTGGCGCAGAACAGTAGCCCACTGCCTGCCGCGATCCCTCCCCCAGCCCACCCGCCTGCTGGGAATCTGGCTGCACCCTAGATGCTCATGGCCTGCTCCCCAAGGAGAGGTAGAGAAGCGAGGGCCAGGAGTAGTCTCTCTTGTCTTGCTCTTCCAGGCTCCCAAGATAGGGGTGGGAGCAGTCTCTCTCGTCTCCCTGGCTCAGATTATCCAGCCCCCAAGAATGGGGGCTCCCCCAGGGCCAGGCTGGGTCAGACAAGCTGCTGCCTGCCTTACATCCTGGGCGGAAAGTGGTCCCTGGAGGCAGAGCCGACAGGAAAAAATACTCAAAGAGCTTGACAGGAGTGGGGACACTGCCCTGGGCCCGCCGGCCACTTCCCAGGGCACATGGCCACATCCCACACCCAAACTACTGGAGGGTCCGGAGAGGCTGCGGTAGGCCCCCGACAATCAGCCCTGTGCCGCCCCTCCCAAGCTGGGCAGCCAGGCCCCACTCCAGGCCCTGCCCATGTCCCTCTTGGAGTCTCCCCTGCTCCACCTGCTCTGCCCCCGTGACCCACCTCCTGCTCCGCCTCCGTGACCCACCTCCTGCTCCTATTCCTGTCTCCCTCTCTCTCTCTCTGTCTCCTTCTCTCTTCATCTCTCCTGTCTGCTCAGACAGGCTGGGACAGGAATCCAGGTGCCACTCGCTCAAAAGAGGTTTGGTGAGAGGAGGGGAACCAGGCCAGGCGAAGCAGCGGCCAATGACCTTGGCGTGTCAAAGGCCCAGACCCTCCGCCTTCCCTGTCCTTTTCAGGTCCCCACCCCTGCTCTGGGAGGTTTGGGGTGGAAACATAGGAACAGTCTCCCTCTACCCCTGGATGAGGTTTAAGGAGATAAAGCTGGATTTCAACCACGCCTCTCCTGAGTGGGTAATCACCTGCTCCCTGGCCCCATCAGCCTCTGAGGACAATGGGGGAGCTGTCTCATCTGTCCCCTGGGGAGCCCTCATTCTGTCTCCTGGTCAGTCCAGGAGGGGCTGTCAGCCTGCGAGACTCTAGGCACCTGGGGCAAAGGGCGGGATCTACCCACTCCCCACCTCTCCTCCCCGACAGGACTTTCCAGGCAGGGACTGGACCACAGGGGAGGGTGGGAGCGAGGAGGCAGGAGGGGTCCCCAATTCCTGCCTATCCAGGATGGGGGAACTGGCTGGTCCTTCCACACCTTTTGCAAGTCCTAAGCTGGGGCAGCGAGGACAGGTCCACCCTGGCTTCAGGGCTTTGGAGGGCAGTGCGGCCTTCATGGGAGCTCTAAACACCCCTGCCCAGCCCCAGCTCTCCTTTTCCTCCCCCAACTTCCGAAGATCCTCTCCCTGGCTCCTGCTCTCTGTCACCCTCCCTCCCTCAGGAAGTCTAGGAGGCAGCAGGCTGGGGAGCCGATACTGCGGGCCAGGGAGATGAGCGAGGAGAAGTTTACCCACAGCTCTCATTTGCCTCTCACCACTTGGAGACTGCAGAGACTCTGAAGCCTTGGCTCGGGCCGGACCTCACCTGTCACGGAGCTTTCCCAAGGGGAGCCTGGGCTGGCCAGGGGTGCATGGAGCTCCTCTCTGGTTGGTCAGGGTGCTGGTGAGCAGCTACCCTGCACAAAGTCCACGTGGGGCTCCCTGGAAGAGAACTCGAGGAGCCCATCCACGCCTGTCACTCAGATGCCAGTCAGTGCTGGGGGAGACAGGCAGGGCAGGGCCCCACTCTGGCTGGGAGACAGGACTTGGTATGGTTTGTGTGCTGAGGGGTGAAGGATGGGGATGAGGAAGGAGACAGCCTCTTTGATGATGACATCTGGGAAGGCTGCCCAGAGGAGGTGGCATTTGGAGATAAGCCTTGATGAAGAGGGTTCCATCGAGCACTCCCATCTCTCTTAGGGGCTATGTTCACCAGTGTTCACCCCCCAACCCCCACGCCAACCTGGAGCCTCCTCCACCGCCAGGAGCAAAGCAGCTCTTAGCGCTCCTGCCAGCTCCCTAGGGTGCTGGCCTCTTCTCCCCCACCCCATGACCTCCCAGCTATGCACCTGTGGGTGTGCGGTGGGGCCTCTCCAGGCCTCCTCTGTGCACTGCAGACACTAAAGCGCCACCTCCTGCGGTTTTCCTGCTGGTGGACTACGGTCATGCTGGTGACAGCTCAGTCAGAGGTGAGCCCCAGCCTGATTAAAGGCTTCAGAATGTTTGTAGCCTCCGAATAGTGAGAGGCAGATGATATTATGGTAAACCTCTTTCTCCCCTCTGGCCTCCCTGGCCTGCGGTATCAGCTGCCCCTTGACTGGTTGCAATCAGCAGGCCACTTGTTCCCGGCTGCTCAGGGCCAGTTGATTCTTTCCTTGGGGACTGGGACCTGCCTGGAATCCCTTGCTGCTTTAGGGGTCAGAATCCCTCCATCCAAGGACAGGTCCAGGAGGGGAATGGGTGGGGTGGGGAGAGGGCTCCTTCAAGCCTCCAGATGTCGGTGAGGAGAATCGCCATCACCGAGGCTGTGTTCATGTCTGGCCAGCGGGACTGACCTTCCACAGCCCTGAGCTAGTGTGGGCGGGAGCTTGTAGAAAAGTGGCTGGGCTGGGTTGGCCCTAAACCACATCTAAATTTCCCCTGCCGCTTTTATGTGAAAACCAAGGCTCCGTCACCTGAGCACCTGAATCCACCAAGCCTTCAGGCTCTCCTTCAACTCTCACATTTAGAAGACATACCCAGGCCAGGCGGAGGAGCTCTTACCTGTAATCCCAGCACTTTGGGAGACAGAGGTGGATGGATCACTTGAGGTCAGGAGTTCGAGACCAGCCTGGCCAATGTGGCAAAACCCTGTCTCTACTAAAAATACAAAAATTAGCCAAGTGTGGTGGTGCACACTTGCAGTCCCGGCTACTCGGGAGGCTGAGGCAGGAGAATCGCTTAAACAAGGGAGGCGGAGTTGCAGTGAGCCAAGATCATGCCACAACACTCCAGCCTAGGTGACAGAGTGACCCCATCTCAAACACACACACACACACACACACTCTCTCTCTCTCTCTCTCTCTCTCTCTTGAGGCTTGAGTATTGCCCTCACCCCGGCCTCCCTGACCTGCCCTCTGCCTCTCACCTGTGGGCTGTTCGCTCTGAACAGTCAGTCCAGGTGTGGAACGCAGCCCCCCTTTCCTTTAATTCCTCCCTAAATATTCTTCACCCAAGGCAGTGAGGGTGGGGGATGATTCCTGAGGGATGGGGGGATGGAGGAGGAAGGGGCCTGCTTTCCCACCCATCACTGAATACTCAACTCCAAGGCCGTGTTTCCACCTTGCTCTGGTTGCCTACCACCTTATTTTCTTGGTTTTCAGTCTCTCTGTGTCTCTGTCCGTCTCTCTGTCTGTCTCTTTCTCTCTCTCTTTCTCCACATCTATCCTCGGGAATTCTCTCCTGAGTGGTCTCCTGAAACCCAGAGTTCTCCCAGGCTATTAACTAGATCCCCCCTCTCTCTCTCTCTCTCCCTCTCTCTCTCTCTCTCTCTCTCACATCCCAAGAGAGCCCAGCATGGTATTTCCTAGTTCTACTGCCAGCTTTTGCAATAATGTATGTGTATACGCATGTGTATGTGCGTGTGTATGTGTGTGTGTGTGTGTGTTTCTATTCCACACAGTTAGGTAAAGTGAACCCAGAAGAGAAGGTGTGTATGTGCGTGTGTATGTATGTTTCTATTCCACCCAGTTGGGGAGTGAACCCAGAAGAGAAGGTCACTTGACCAGGACCTTAGAGAGTGAGGAATGAAGAAGGAATAAGAATCTAAGACTTTTAACTCTCTGTGTAAGAACTGCGTGACTCTGGGCAAGTTAATGCATCTCTCTGGGCTACGATTTCATTTGATTTGATTTTAATAGAAATGTTTTATTGAAGTGTAATGCAAATAGAAAAGTGGATGGATTTTCACCAAACGGACACGCCTGTGTAGTCCGAACCCAGGTTGAGAAATATAATATTTCCAGCATCCCCCAAGCCCTCTTGTACCTCCTCCCAATTTCTTCCTTCCTGGAAGGCAGCAATCATCTTGACCTCTACCACCGTAGGTTAGTTTTGCTGGTTCTTGAACTTTTGATCAGCAGAAACATAGAATATGCGTTCTGTTGTGTCCAGCGGTTTTGGCTCAACATTAAGCCTATGACATTGGCCCATCTTGTTTCTTGTAGTTACAGTTTGTTCCTTCACGTTGCTGGACGCCCTCATATGAATACACCGCCATTTATTTATTCATTCTACTGCTGATGGACATCTGGAGTTTTTCAGTTTCGGGCTGTTGATGATAGTGCTGTGGTGAACATTCTTGTGCATGTTTTTTTGGGGCACGATGAATACTTTTCTGTTGGATACATGCCCAGATATGGAATTGCTGGTCATAGAGGCTGCATATGCTCAGCTTTAGTTGATGCTGTTGTGAAGTTTTTCAGAGTGGTTGTGCCAAGCCACACTCCCACTGGCTGGTACAAGAGAGTTACTTGCTACACACTCCGGCCAATCTTCAGAAGTCAGTGTTTTTCATTTTAGCTCATTGTACCTTTTGCATTTCCTTAGTAACTTATGATATTGAGCATCTTTCCATATGATTCCAGGACATTTGGAAAGGCTTGTGGGGGCAGGCTCCTTCAGGCACCCTACCCATTTCTACTGAGTTATCTATCTCTTTCTATTGATCTGTTAGTGTTCTTTATATGCTCTAGATACGAGCCTTTTGTGGTGCAAATTTCTTCTCCAACTCTGAAGCTTTCCTTTTCACTTTCTTTTTTTTTTTTTTTTTTTTTGGGACAGAGTTTCACTCTTGTTGCCCCAGGCTGGAGTGCAATGGCGTGATCTAGGCTCACTGAAACCTCCGCCTCCCAGGTTCAAGGAGGTCCTGCCTCAGCCTCCCAAGCAGCTGGGATTACAGGCATGTGCCACCACGCCCAGCTAATTTTGTATTTTTAGTAGAGACGAGGTTTCACCATGTTGATCAGTCTGGTCTGAAACTCCTGACCTTGTGATCCACCCACCTTGGCCTCCCAAAGTGTTGGGATTACAGGCGTGAGCCACCACGCCTGGCTGAAGTTCTAATTTTCATGGAGAATAATTTATCAAGTTTTTTTCTTTATGGCTAGAACTTTTTGTGTCCTATTTAGGAAATTTAGCTACCCAGGAGGCTGAGGCAGAAGAATCCCTTGAGCCCAGGAGTTTGAGGCCAGCCTGGGCAACATGGTAAAATCCAGTCTCTACCAAAAAAAAAAAAAAAAAAAAAAAATTAGCCGGGCGTGGTAGCATGTGGCTATAGTCCCAGCGACCCAGGAGGCTGAGGCAGGAAGATCACTTGAGCCCAGGAGTTTGAGACCAACCTGGACAATGTGGTGAAACACAGTCTCTACAAAAAAAATACAAAAATTAGCCCAGCGTGGTGGCATGTGGCTATAGTCTCAGCTACTCAGGAGGCTGAAGTGGAGGTGGATGGATTGCTTGAGCTTGGGAGGTTGACACTGCAGTGAGCTAGGATCACACTACTGCACCCCAGCCTGGGTGACAGAGTGAGACCCTGTCTCAAAAAACAAACAAACAACAACAACAACAAAAACTTTGCCCACCTAAGGTCATGAAGATATTGGGTTTTTTTTCTAGTTGCTTTACCTTTTACATTTAGATCTATAATCCATCTAGAATTTTATGTTTGTTTATGATGTGACATAGGGAACAAGATACCTTTTTTCCACATGAATATCCAATTGCCCAGCACCATTTATTGAAAAGAGCATTCTGGGCCGGGGCGGCTCTCGCTATAATCTCAGCACTTTGGGAGGCTGAGGTGGACAGATCACCTGAGGTTGGGAATTCGAGACCAGACTGACCAACATGGAGAAACCGCATCTGTACCAAAATTAGCTGGGCGTAATGGAGCATGCCTGTAATCCCAGCTACTCGGGAGGCTGAGGCAGGAGAATCGCTTGAACCCAGGAGGCGGAGGTTGTGGTAAGCCAAGATCACACCATTGCACTCCAGCCTGGACAAGAAGAGCAAAACTCCATCTCAAAAAAAAAAAAAAAGACTATTCTTTCCCCATATAGCTTAGCAGTATCACCTTTGTCAGAAATCAAATCACCACATCTGCATGGATTCACTTCAGGACACTCTATTCTGTCCCACGGGCACTCTGTTCTATCCTTGCACCAATATCACATTGTCTTACTATCTGGTACTGGAAGTCTCACAGCTGTGCTCTCCTGGAAGAATGTCTTGGCTATTCTTGGTGCTTTCCATTGCCATACCAATTTTAGAATCAACTTATCAATTTCTGCATGCACAGGCACGCACACACACGCATTCCTGCCAGGATTTTGATTGGAATTGCATTGAATCTATAGATTGGTTTGGGGAGGATTTACAAGATGGAGCCTTCCAATCCATGAACATTAATTTAGATTATCTTTAAATGTATTTATTTTATTTTTTTGAGGCACGGTCTTACTCTGTCACCCAGGCTGGACTATAGTGGCACAATCATGGCTCACTGCAGCCTCACCTCCTGCACTCAACTGATCCTCCTACCTCAGCCTCCTACAGGCGCACACCACACCAGACTAATTTTTGTATTTTTTGTAGAGAGGGGATTTCGCTATGTAGCACAGGCTGGTCTCGAACTCCTGGGCTCAAGTGATCTGCCTGCCTCGGCCTCCCAAAGTATTAGGATTACAGGCATAAGCGACCACGCCTGGCCTAGATATTTTAAAATATTTATCAAAGATGTTTTGTAGTTTTTTGTGTAGCAAGGGAGCTTTCACTGTTTGGGTTAGATTTACTTTTCTGTATTTGATATTTTTCTGGTGTATAAATGATGTCCTTTTAATTCCTTTCCCTAATTGTATATTGGTAGAAAAATATTTGATTGGATCCTTTGTTTGTTTGTTTGTTTGAGACGGAGTTTCGCTCTTGTTGCCCAGGCTGGAGTGCAATGGGCGATCTCAGCTCACTGCAACCTCCGCCTCCTGGGTTCAAGTGATTCTCCTGCCTCAGCCTCCCAAGTAGCTGGGATTACAAGCATATGCCACCATGCCTGGCTAATTTTGTATTTTTAATAGAGACAGGGTCTCACTTTGTTGCCCAGGCTGGACTCAAACTCCTAGGCTCAAGGAATTCTCCTGCCTCAGCCTCTCTACTAGCTGGGACCACAGACGTGGTCTACCACGTGCAGCTTAGTAATTCTAATATCAGTGGGGAAAAATTTATCAAGTTTTTTTCCTTTATGGTTAGTACTTTCTGTGTCCTGTTTAGGAAATCTTGTTATTCAGGAGGCTGAGGCAGGAGGATTGCTTGAGCCCAGGAGTACAAGGCCAGCCTGGGCAACATAGTAAGACCTCATCTCTGTTTAAAGGAAAAAAAAAAATCTTTGCCGACCCCAGCAACATTTGATTTTTTATACTGATTTTGTATCCAGCGAGCTTACTCAATTTACTTATCCATCCTAAAAACGTATCTGTATATTGTGGGGGATTTGGTCCATGTATCATTATGTCATCTAAATATTGGCAGTTTTATCTTTCCCTTTACAAATCTCACAACTTTTTTTGAGCCTTATTCCCCTGCCTGAGGCTGCCCGCGTGGTATCATGCTGGATAGAGTGTAAGAGTGGGCTTCGCAGCTGCCTTCTGATCCTAGTAGAAAGCTTTGAATATTTCACTACTCAACTTAATGGAGTGTGTGTATGTATTTTAGATACTCTTCATAGTACTACTTTTTCAGACATACTTTGCTGACAAGAGCAGGGTCTGAGGGGCTGGGGTAGGGAGTACTACTTCGAGGTCCGGGAACCCCTGGGAGGGGCCTGTTCCTTGCTCAATTAAAAAGCAAAACAAGGTTAGGCGCAGTGGCTTATGCCTGTAATCCCAGCACTTTGTGAGGCCGAGAACGACAAATCACTTAAGGCCAGGAGTTTGAGACCAGCCTGACCAACATGGCGAAACCTCGTCTCTACTAAAAATACAAAAATTAGCCAGGCGCGGTGGTGCTATTTGTAGTCCAAGCTACTCCAGAGGCTGTGGCAGGAGAATCACTTGAGCCTGGGAGGTGGAGGTTGCAGTGAGATCACGTGACTGCACTCCAGCCTGGGCAACAGAATGAGACTCTATTTAAAAAAAAAAAAAAAAAAAAAGCAAAGCAGGAACTGGACCCTGACTATAATCCCAGCACTTTGGGAGGCCGAGGTGGGAGGATCACTTGAGCCCAGTAGTTCAGGGCTGCAGTCAGCTAGGATGGCACCACTGCACTCCAGCCTGGGTGACAGAGCAAGACTCCATCTCTTAAAAATAAAAAAATAAACAAAATGGAGTTGTCTCCAAAGGGGAACACCTCTCTGATGACTCCCTCTACATCCTCCATCAAAACCTGCTCAGGACGTCTATCTGGTCTGGGGCTGCTGGGTGTCCCCTTTGGCTCTGGAGCATAGGCTATACCAGTCCATTCCTGTTACTCCTCCAGGAGCTAAGGCTCCGAGCAGGGTGGTGACTAGCTTAGGTCCCACAGCAAGTGAGTGGCAGAGCCAGAACTGGAACTTGAGGTTCCTGGAGCCCAGCTCCACTTTAGCCACCGCACTGAGGTCAAGAGCTGGGAGGTGGCCAGAGGGCAGAGGGAGAGGCATGTGAGTATTTCAGGAACGGGACAACTTTGTCCAGGTGCTGGACCCAGTGCCCACAGATGTGCATAAACAAGGTAGGTGGAGCCGGGTGCAGTGGTTCATGCCTGTGATCCCAGCACTTTGGGAGGCCAAGGCAGGCAGATCACTAGGTCAGGAGATCAAGACCATCCTGACTAACATGGTGAAACCCCATCTCTACTAAAAATACAAAAAATTAGCTGGGTGTGGTGTCACATGCCTGTAGTCCCAGCTACTCGGGAGGCTGAGAGAGGGGAATCGCTTTACCCTGGGAGATGGAGGTTGCAGTGAGCTGAGATCATGCCACTGCACTGCAGCCTGGGTGAGAGTGAAAATTGGTCTCAAAAAAAAAAAAAAAAGGTAAGTAGATAGCCCCTCCTTCAGCAAGAGAGGAGCAGGGTCCAGGTGGGTGGGAGGCAGGTGAGCAGCTGGCCCTCAAATCTAGTCCTGTGCTGTTTGGAAGGAAGATTTAGGGAGAAGTCTCTCCAGGGCAGCGTGGAGACCTAGAGCATCAGGGTTTGCTCCGTCCCCACTAAGGCCCTTGAGAGGACTGTAGAGATAGGGCTGGGACCCCGGGAGCCCAGTGCTCCCAGGAGGAGCCCATGGCCAGAGAGGGCAAGTCCTGGATGCATAAGGAGATGGCGCAGAGGCACGCCCACACCAAACCCAGCGTGCCTGGCTGTCCAGAAGGACAAGGACAGTGGCCCTGTGTAGAACCCAGCCTGGTCTCCCCACTTCTCACCACAAACTCCAGGATGACAGAGAGGAAAGGGCTGAGCCAGGGAGGAGGAAATGGAGAGGAAGGACGGGTCAGGAAAGGGAAGACAGTCCTGGGAGGTGGGAGCTAGCCAGGGGTCCGAGGGACCCAGGAGGGACATGGAGGGGAGCTGAGCCCAGGGTGGGGAGGGTGGGGATGGAGCAAACCCAGACCCAGGATGTCAGAGGCAAGCGGCATTCTTCCTCCCCGGCCAGCCCCTCCCCCACCCTGCCCACTGGGAATGTGCGGAATGTGATGAGCCGGTAGGATCGTGACTCCCACTCCACCTGGCACGGCGGCGCACGGTGGGGCGCTATGCCACCCCCACGTATCATGGGGGGTTTTCTTGGGGATGGGGTGGGGAAAATTTCAATGGATATAACCCTAATATAGAAACTGTGTGGAGGATCTGGGGTGAGGGGTGCCCATCATGTGGGCCAGATGCCAGGGCTGTGGGCATGGCCAGATGCTTTCTTGCTGAGCTGCTGTGAGTCAGAAGGCACGGGGCCTGGGTTGGTAGTTGGGGGGGTTGGTCGTATTCCCAGTTACCAGGGAAGCTGGGGCAGCAGGAGAGGGGAAGAGGGAAGCAATACAGAGTGGCAGCTGGCATTCTCCTGGAGGACTGGGCACTGCGGTTGCTGGGCAAGGAAGTCCTCTGGGAGTCCCAAAGAATGACTCTGCCCTTGCTGGACTTAAAGTCCTACGGAGCAGACTGGGGCTCCTAGGGTCCTCACTGCAGCGGGCCCAGGGGCTCCTCTGATTCAATGCAGGGCAGTCTCAGGGCGAATGGGGACGCTGTTATGCATCCTGTGGCATCCATGCCTGCCCCTCCCTCCCGCAGACGCATGTGACCCTCCTCTTTGCACAGCTGCATTCGCTCCCCTTCCTTGAGTGATGCAGCCCACCTTTGCTGAGGCTTCTCTGTGGCAGGCATTGTGCAAGGTCCTGGGGCTTGAACAGTCAATCAGCTGAGGTCCCTGCCCTCCCGGGGCTATGTATCAAGTGGGGACAGAGCCAACAGCCAAGATGTGGATGCTTCTGGCTGAATGCTGGCCTGGGAGCCGGAAGGAGGGGAGGGGCAGGAGCAAGGCTTGAGGAAAGCAGAAGGGGTCCAGTGACCCTGAGGCCCGGGACCCAGTCCTGTCCCAGGGATCCACTTTCTACCCTGAAGATGTCCGTGTCTGAGAAACACTGCAGAACAGAGCAGAGGGATGGGAGGAAGGGAGGCAGAGGGGTGGACTCGTGGTTTGAGGTTGAGCCTGGTTGGAGGAAGAACAGAGATAGAGAAAACCTCAGCCCCAGGGAACACTGTGCGGCTGCACCTGAGCCTCACTGCGGGCGGCCTGAGCCCAGCACGGGAGGCCAGCCAGACCTCCCAGGGCCCACTGCCCGCTGGCTCCGCTGCAGAACGGAGGGCAAGGGGTACCATCCCGCATGGCTGCCATGGGATCCAATCCAGGCAGCAGGCTCTGCCAGCTGCAGGCCTGACCCACAGACACCTGGCCGCCATGACCCACTGTGGTCCCGGCACCCCCATGGGGCTGTTGAGCAGGGAGAGCCGTGTGAGGTGCCCACAACAGCCACCTCTTCTGGGCCAATTTTGGTTCCTCCTCACACCTAGCCCAATGCCCACTGGCACATATAAGTCAAAAATGCTTGGGGAATCAAAATTATGACTGAATAACGAGTGAATAAATAAATGATGGATGGATAAACAAATCCATCAACCAACCAGGTATCCGAGTTCCAGCAGCCGGTCCTTTAGAAATGGGTGTGCCTGCCACCTGGTGGTGACTGAGCTAACTGCAGCCATGGTCAGGGCCAGCATGACCCGTCCCCAAGCTGCAGAAGCCTGGGCTGCCACCACCAAGGCGGATCCCCAGGTCACCCTGCTTCTCCTCCTGCCTCCTAGCCACGCTGCCTTATTTTCCAGCACACTTAGGCAATTTTCCGTTGTGTCTGAAAACCCTCCTAGGTAAGAGATTCCTCCCTCACCTGTGCCCCTCGGAAAATCCTACCTATGCTCTGACCTGTGTTTCCCTCTGGTTCTCTCTTGTCCTCCAGGCAGAAAGAGCACGAGAGGCTTCCTTCCCTCACCCGGACCGGAAGGTCAGCCGGGAAGGAGTCAGGCCTTGGACCCAACCAGCAGGAATTCTGCCTGTCCCTCCCTGTCTCTTCTCCGACTTCTAAATATGTTAAGTCGGTTGTTTGTCCCGGGGTGGCTCATTCACTCCTGCCTCTCAATTCATGTGAAGACACTTGGCCTGCTGGCTCCAGGCAGTCCCCTTGAGCACCCAGGGCCCAGAGCCACACTCTGCCATTCAGAGCAGGACAGCAGTGAGGACGCCCCACGGCCGGCAGTGAAGGCAGCAGCTCCCATACAGGGAAATGCCCTGGCCTGGAGACAGGAGATGGCGCTGTGTGGCCTTGAGCAGGTCACAGGCCCCCTCTGGGCCACAGTTTCCCCATCTGTGTATCTGGGGGTGACTCTGGCTCTGGCATTCCGTGGCTCTGCCTCTCCATGTCTGGCTGATGTCCACAGCGTTTCTTCCCTCCTTTCCACAGGTCCGGGTTTCACAGCTGTCCTCACGCCCCCTTGTCCTGCTCTCTAGCCTGAGGGCCAGCTGCAGAACATATGGTGGCTTTCAGGTGTCCCTGTGCTTTGTGTCCCTGTAAGGGAGCATCCCAGGTGTGGCGATTTCGCTGGTTGCCTATCCCTGACATCCATTCCCCTTCCTCATTCTAGAACCCCACTTTCATGTGGGGCAGCGGGAGCCTCCAGGTCCTCAAAAGGGAAGCCCATGAATGATCACAGACCCATCTCCACATGACTCTATCTCCCCTGCTCTATCTGGGGACCCTGTGGCCCAGTCTGGTTGACACATAAAATGTAAGCATCACAGCCGGGTGTGGTGGCACACACTTGTAATCCCAGCACTTTGGGAGGCTGAGGCAGGTGGATCACCTGAGGTCAGCCTGGCCAACTTGCTAAAACTCGTTTCTGCTAAAAATACAAACATTAGCTGGGAGTGGTGGCGCGCACCTGTAATCCCAGCACTTAGGGAGGCTGAGGCAGGAGAACAATACGTATATTGTTCATCACAGTAACTAACTCCGGTAAGTACCCACCATCTTCCTGGGAACAAGGCTGTGGATAGATGCCCCATGCATTAGCCAGGGAAAGAGGCAGGACGGCTGAGCCTCAAGGTGAAAGGCCTCAGGGATCCCAGGGAAAGGCAGGAGAGAAAGGGGCTGACAAAGGAGTGAAATATAATGCAGGAAAATGTGCTTTCCAACTGTTCAGCTAAGGAAATGCTATTCATAGTAAATATCTCAGTGTCATTGCTTTGTCCATAGGGCTGGGCATCGTGGGAGTATAGGAGTGATGGAGAGTCCAGGTGGCTGGGTTGGAGGACGTCAGGGAAAAGCCACTACATTCTTGTCCACAGGGAGCTGTGAGCCTGAAAAGGAGACACCTGAAGGATAGTGCTCTGGGAATGGGGGGAGGGGCCGGAAGTAAGATTGGAGGGTGAGAGGAAGCGCCATGGGGGCTGGGCTGGGAAGGGGAGAAAGCAGGAGCAGGTCTCACTGAGAGGAGGGTGGGGAGTTGTTCCCAAGTGCTGCTGGAAGTTCATTCCTGTAGCTCAAAGGTCAGCGAACTATAATCCGCAAGCTAAATCCAGCTTCTATAAACAAAACTGTATTTATGCACGGCCTATCACTGCTTTCTTGTTGAGGCAGAGATCACGTGGCCTGCAAAGTCTAAAATAATTTCTCTCTGGCCTTTTACAAAGTTTGCTCATCTCTGCTGTAGCTGGTCTGTTGATTCATTCATTGAACAATTGATGGCACCTACTAGGTGCCAGGTCCAGAGTAACCCTGGCTGGAGTCAAGGAGATAAGGGATGTCACCCCTGCCCTCTTGGTCCTTACACTCCAGAGGGAGAGACTGGTAGGTAGGGGCCGTCTGTCTAACCACAGGGGCTTTACCACATAAGTCAAATTGTCGTTGAGTGTAACAGTGGCCACACAATCCAATGCACCACTGAAAAGATGAATGAATGAATGAATGAATGAATGAATGAATGAATGAATGCAATGTGTTAAAAGGCAGGAAAGAGAAAAGCACAGAGGGCCACAGGAGCCCCGAGGCAGGGCTCTCAGTGTGAGGGGCTAGGTGGTGTATTATGGGGGCTTCTTGGTAGTAAGGCTGGTCTTCCAGGATGAAAGGGAGTTAGCCACCTGAAGAAAGAGACCAGACAGGGAGGCATGCACTCCCAGGGAAACGCAAGGCTCCTGGCAGGACTGGACCCCCAGAGCCGGGCAGAACTGTAGGGCTGGAGGCTGCAGGGCTGACGTGCTGCTGGTTTGAGAGAGAAGTTAACAGGAGGCACCAAGGGGCTTCGGGCTGGGGCCTTGTATCACTGCTCTAGGGGAGCGGATTCTGGCACAGGATGCCTGCGTGCCATCAGGAGAGACAGGCTGAGGCCTGGGGCAGGGCAGTGCAGGGCAGTGGAATGCAGAGGATGGGGATGGAGAGAAGATTTGAAAGATATATGAGAGGCAGGACCAATGATACCTGGGCATTGACCAATTGTGGAGGATGAGAGCGTAGTTGGTTGAAAAAAACAACAGAGCTGTCACTGAGAAGGGGAACAGTGGAGGAGGAGAATAGGGTGAAGACAGCGAGTGCAATTTCCCACATGTGGAGTATGAGCCACCTGTGGGATGTCAAGTTAGAGTCCTGAAGACAGCAGGACGCACAGCTCGGGACTCAACGGAAAGGCCCGTGCTGAGCTACAGATGTGAAGGCTGTCGGAGTGGAGAGATTGTGCAAGGAACATGTGAACTGAGAGCTGAGACAGAGACAGAAGGGGAACCCAAGGATATCTTGGGGCACCTGTTAAGCGCCTGGCTGAGGACAGGGTGCTGAGGACAGAGCGAGAGCCAGATGCTGTCCCTGTCCTTCACAGCTTACTGTCTGGTCAGCTAGCGAGACACATCAAGAGATCATTTCCACAGAATACAGCAAGTGAGAAAGTGGATGCATGCTTGTGTGGCTCCTGGAATCTGGCCAAAAATGATTTAGCAGAAAGCATTTTGTCTCCCTGCTGAAGGCAAAATGGACAGCCCATGATGCTGGTGCCTGCCCAGCCTGTCTTCCCTCTTTTGAGAAGGGCATCTCGGTTTCCCAGCAGAGAAGCACTTCTCCACTCTCTGAATGGGTATGAGGAGGCTGGCTCCTCCCAGCCTCCCTCCCACGCTGGGAGCAATGATCCCAGCTGATCCAGGCTCTGCCACTCCCTTTGAAGACACCAAGTAGTTTGGGGACAGGTGTGTGACCCAAAGGCACCCAATGAGACTGTCTCAAGGCTGTGCCAGGGACAGAAGCGCTTTCATCACTAGGCTTGGTGGGTGAGGATAACACAAACACAGGCTGGGAGGAGGAACCAAGTGCCTGGAGAGACAGTGTGAATGTGGTGACACTGTTTGAGCTCTTCAAAGTGAGCTCTACCCTGGCCCTGGCTGGCAGAGGTGGTGAGTCCCCTCACCCTCTGGTGACCAATTTTTTGGAACGCCAATGTGGGACACAGCTATACCAAACAAAACATGAAAAGCATAATAATATCCAGGCCCGATGGCTCACAACTGTAATCCCAGCAGTTTGGGAGGCCGAGGCGGGAGGTTCACCTGAGGTCAGGAGTTCAAGACCAGCCTGGCCAACATGGCGAAACCCCATCTCTACTAAAAATACAAAAAGAAAATGGCTGGATGTGGTGGCGCATGCCTGTAATCCTAGGTACTTGGGAGGCTGAGGCAGGAGAATCACTTGAACTCGGGAGGCAGAGGTTGGAGTGAGCTGAGATCGTGCCATTGCACTCCAGCCTGGGCAACAAAAGTGAAACTCCATCTCAAAAAAAAAAAAAGAAAAGAAAAGAAAAAAGAAGCATAATAATATTGTATGTCATATATACACATTTTATTACTTTAATGTAAAAATATGAACATAGGTGTTTATTTGAAATTCTATGTTATTCTCTATTGTTTACTTTTCTCTTCCATAAATACTGTCATTTAAACAAAACAGCAATAGGACTAGTTAAAAGAGGCAATTAGTACCAATTATTAGTGAGACAATTAAACAAATGATTCGTGTGAATAAACACTATTTTTCTAAAGTCTCTTTCTATCCATTTAACATTTTTCTTATTTTTTTGAGATGGAGTCTTGCTCTATTGCCCAGGCTGGAGTGCAGTGCCGTGATCTCGGCTCACCGCAACCTCTGCCTCCCGGGTTCAAGCGATTCTCCTGCCTCAGCCTCTCAAGTAGCTGAGACTATAGGTGCCCACCATTATGCCTGGTTGATTTTTGTATTTGAGTAGAGACAGGGTTTCACCATGTTGGCCAGGTTGGTCTTGAACTCCTGACCTCAGGTGATCCACCCTCCTTGGCCTCTCAAAGTGCTAGGATTACAGGCATTAGCCACCCCACCCAGCCTTATTTTAACTCTTTTTAAAACTCTTTACTAGGTATTTAAATTCTATAGGCTATACCACTGTGTATTTTTTAATTTTCTTTTTTCTTCTTTTTCTTTTTTAAGATGGAGTCTTGCTCTGTCACTCAGGCTGGAGTGCAGTGGCTTGATCTTAGCTCACTGCAACATCTGCCTCCTGGGTTCAAGCGATTCTCCTGCCTCAACTTCCCAAGTAGCTGGGACTACAGGCATATACCACCACGCCCAGCTGACTTTTTTATTTTTTAATAGAGGCAGGGTTTCACCATATTGGCTAGGGTAGTCTTGAACTCTTGACATCGTGATCTGCCCACCCTGGCCTCCCAAAGTGCTGGGATCACAGGCGTGAGCCACTGTGCCCAGCCACTACTGTGTATTCTTAAGATACATACATGAAAGATTTTGTAAAAGGAGAACACAAATACAATAGGACTGATTAAATAGATATTACCTATATTTAATTTTTTTTAAAACAGCTATGACATGTTTTGTTTTGTTTTGAGACAGGGTCTTGCTCTGTCACCCAGGCTGGGGTGCTGTGGCATAATCACGGCTCACTGCAGCCCCTATCTCCCAAGCTCAAGCAATCCTCCCCCTTCAGCCGTCTGAGTAGCTGGGACTACAGGTATAGACCACCATGGCCAGCTAATTTTTTTTATTTTTAGTAGAGACAAGGTCTCATTATATTGCCTAGACTGTTCTTGAACTCCTGGGCTTAAGAAATCCTCCTGCCTTGGTCTCCCACAGTGCTGGGATTATAGTGAGCCACTGTGCCTGGTCAATGACATGTTTCTTTGTGTCCCATGCCATAGTAAGGTCATCTGACTCTTCCTGTTTTCTATTCTGGTAACAGTCCTCCTCACTGCCTGCAGCCTTTGGGACACGCTTTATTTCCTTTGGATCGTGGGACAACTGTAGACAGTCAAATGCAAAATCCAGTTAGACCTGCAGTTCTGCCGTTGTCAAGCCTGTATTACACTGATTCCTCTTGTCATTCAATGTGATGATATCAAACTCAATATCCTCGCAACAAAAACCTTTGAGCCTGGAATTCTTAGAATTTTATACTAACTAGGCACAGCAGGTTTTTAGGCTTGTAGAAATTAGTGTATAGCTCTTCAAAAATGTCCATCTACATTTTTTTTTTTTAGTATCGAGTCTGGCTCTATTGCCCAGGCTGGAGTACAGTGGTATGATCTCGGCTCACTGCAACCTCTACCTCCCAGGTTCAAGCGATTCTCCTGCCTCAGCCTCCCCAGTAGCTGGGACAACAGGCTTGTGCCACCATGCCCAGTTAATTTTTGTATTTTTAGTAGAGACGAGGTTTTACCATGTTGGCCAGTCTGGTCTCAAACTCCTGACTTCAGGTGATCCACCTGCCTCAGCCTCCCAAAGTGCTGGGATTCCAGGCGTGAGGCACTGAGCCCGGCCCACAAACATCCATCCACTTTGTGTCTACAGGCTTGTTTTGGTGGACCTGCAATGTGTTTATCAATCAGGCCCTTTGCATCTTACATCCATAAGATATAAATCTATCTTATAGACTATTCATGTCTAAAATGTCTGTCATTTTTAAATGATTGGAAGTACTTTAGATATCATTAGAAGTTGAACTCTTCTTTCTAAGGGAAAATGCTTTTAAATCCCAGAAATAATTCAAACTTGTGAAATCAAAGTTGGATTCTGAATAACTTACAGTTTTAGTAAAGAAATTAAGAAAATCCTATTTAATGTGGCTGTTTTTCTGGTGGCTCTTTTTTTTTTCTTAGATCTGAAGCAGTCTTATTTCCAAAATATAAGTCACTGTGTTTTACTGCATGACTCTTCTGTCACAACCTACCCATGGCATGGAACATCTCTGATGCAGTCAGTTCATCCTTACGACCTTTCCACAGAACATCAGATGGTTTTGGAGAAAGAACACATTTCTCCATTACTGTAATCCCTTTCTCCATTCTCATTCTTAATCCTTAATGTGTTTCCAAATTAGAAAATTCTTTTTATCTCGCCCTTTCAGAATATGATTTAACAGCAGGTCAAGATTTTAACATCTTTGCCATGGATAGCAATAATGAAGAGCATTTTGGAGGCATATGTCTAAGCTGTCTTCTTCCATTTATATAAAGTAAAAAATTTGGCCAGGCATGGTAGATTACACGCATGTAATCCCAGCACTCTTGGAGGCCGAGGCAGGAAGATATCCTGAGGTCAGGAGTTCAAGACCAGCTTGGTCAACATGGTGAAACCCCATCTTTACTAAAAATACATAAATTAGACAGGCATGGTGGCAGGCACCTGTAATCCCAGCTACTCAAGAGGTCAAGACAGGCACCTGTAATCCCAAAACTTTGGGAGGCCAAGGCAAGCAGATCACCTGAGGTCAGGAGTTCGAGATCAGCCTGACCAACATGGAGAAACCCCGTCTCTACGAAAAATACAAAATTAGCTGGTCGTGGTCTACTAAAAATACAAAATTAGCACATGTCTATAATCCCAGCTACTTAGGAGAATTGCTTGGACCTGGGAGGTGGAGTTTGTGGTGAGCCAAGATCATGCCATTGCAATCCAGCCTGGGCAACAAGAGCAAAAACTCCACCTCAAAAAAAAAATTATTAATTTTCTGCACATTTTGAGGAAACTGAAAAGTGACCCCAAACTTCCATTATGAGGTCAGGCATGGTGGCTCACATCTGTAATCCCACCACTTTGGGAGGCTGAGGTGGGCAGATCACCTGAGGTCAGGAGTTTGAGACCAGCTTTGCCAACATGATGAAACCTCTTTTTTACTACAAATACAAAAATTACCTGGGTGTGGTGGCACATGCCTGTAATCTCAGCTACTTGGGAGGCTGAGGCAGGAGAATCACTTGAAACTGGGAGGTGGAGTTTGCACTGAGCTGAGATCACGCCACTGCACTCCAGCCTGGGCAACGGAGGATGACTCTGTTTCAAAAAACAGAGAGACAAAAAAAAACTTCCATTATGAAAGCCTCAATATCATAGTCAGTAAATCATCCCTCTTTTCATGGCATTGTGTACAGGTATGCAGGATTTAGCAGGTGAGATCTTTTTTATTTTTTATTAAGAAGTCAATAGACTGAACGATATTTGCTAGAATTTACATTTGCCCTGTCTGCTGACTATACAAGATGAGATGAGCCAGATTTAGTTTATATTTGGATAAGATATCAACAATCTTTTGCCTTATGTTTTTCTGTGGATTTGTTAGAAAATCTTCATAGACATTAAGACAAACAGTTCAATTTTTGTTTGTTTTTGAGGTGGACTCTTGCTCTGTTACCCAGGCTGGAGTAAAATGACTCGATCTTGGCTCACTGGAACCTCTGCCTCCTGGGTTCAAGCAATTCTCCCACCTCACCCTCCCAGGTAGCTGAGATTACAGGAATCCACCATCATGCCTGGCTAATTTTTGTATTTTTGTAGAGATGGGGTTTCATCATGTTGGCCAGGCTGGTCTTGAACTCCTGACCTCAGGTGATCCACCCACCTCAACCTTCCAACATGCTGGAAATACAGGCATGAGCCACCACACCTGGCCTGTTTATTTGTTTTTGAGACTGGGTCTCGCTCTGTTGCTCAGGCTGGAGTGCAGTAGCACTATCACTGCTCACTGCAGCTTCAACCCCATCTCAGCCTCCCAGTGTGTGTCAGCATACCCAGCTAATTAAAAAAAAATTGTGTGTGGAGACAAGGTCCTGCTATGTTTCTCAGGCTGGTCTCAAACTCCTGGACTCAAGTGATGATCTTCCCACCTCAACCTCCCAAAGGCATGAGGCACCGCACCTGGCCAAAACTCCATTTTTCAAATTAAAGCACCTAAGAGCAGAGGTGATCATTGCTGGTGTTGTTGCTGTGATTTGATGGATTGCCTGATGTGCTGTGTAAAGCATGATCTGGCAGAATGGGACCACTTTTACTCCCACAGAATATTTCAGTTGCAACCATGGAGTCAGGGAATGTAACTTCACTCAGTCTCAGAGCAATCAAGGGAACAAATAACTCCTGTTCATTTGCGTGGCATGCCCAAGCTGGAAAGCAGATTCCCTGTGCACTGGTTACCACTTCAGCTCATTGCATCTTGGACTGCCATTTAACCAATTACCCAAGTTCTGCGAAACAGAACACTCACATACACAAGTTACTGAAGCAGGTTTATTACTTACAGGTAAGCAGCAAGGGACGGCAGAAGCATAGAACTCATTTAGAGCTGGTCCTTGATATGGTTTGGATATTTATCCCCTCTAAATCTCACGTTGAAATGTGATTCCCAATATTGGAGGTGAGGCCTGGTGGGAGTCATTGGATCATGGAGGTGGCTCCCTCATGAATGGTTTCATGAGTTTGGTGAGTTCTCACTCTGGTCTTTCACATTAAATCTGATAAAGAGCTTAGCACCTCCCTCATCTCCCTCTTGCTTCCACCATGGACATGCCTGCTCCTTCTTCACCTTCTCCCATAAGTTTCCTGAGGCCCTCACCAGAAGCAGATGCTGATACCACACTTCCTGTACAGCCTGCAGAATTATGAGCCAATTACACCTCTTTTCTTTATAAATTATCCAGCCTCAGGTATTTTTTAATAGTAATACAAAAATGGACTAACAGAAAATTGGCACTGAGGAGGCAGGTGTTGCTATAAAGATATCTGAAAATGTGGAAGTGGCTTTGGAACTGGGTAATGGGCAGAGGTTGGAAGAGTGTGAAGGGCTCAGAAGATAACAGCAAGATGAAGGAAAGTTTAGAACTTCTTAGAGACTTAAGTGGTTGTGACCAAAATGCTGATACACATATGAACAGCAAAGGCCCAGCTGATGAGGTCTTGGAAATGAGGAAGTTGTTGGGAACTAGCGTAAAGATCACCTGTGTCATGCCTTAGCAAAGAACTTGGCTGTGTTTTGTCCAGGCCCTAGGGATCTGTGGAAGTTTGAACTTAAGAGTGATGACTTAGGGTATCTGGTGGAAGAATCTTCTAAGCAGCAAAGCATTCAGGAAGTGGCATGACTTCTTATAACAGCCTATGATCAGATATGGGAGCAAAGAAATGATTTAAAGTTAGAACTTATATTTAAAAGGGAAGCAGAGTGTAAAAGTTTGGAAAATTTGCAGCTTGGCCATGTGGCAGAGAAAGGGAAAGAAAGCATTTTCAGGAGAGGAATACAAGCGGACCGTGGAGAAACCACTTGCTGGAGAGATTAGCATGACTAAAAGGATCCAAGCACTAACATCCAAGACAATGGGGAAAAGACCTTGGAAGTATTTCAGAGATACTTCCATCCATCACAGGGCCTACGAGGAAAAAATGGTTTCAGGGGCCAGGCCCAGGGTGCCACTGCTCCCCATATTCTGGCTGCTCCAGCTGTGGCTAAGAGGACCCTACATACAGCTTGAGCCACTACTCTGGAGGGCACAAGCCATAAACCTTAGTGGTTTCCACATGACAGAAATCCCAAGGAGTCTGTAGATACTCAGAATACAAGCACGAGGGAGGCTTGCCAGTTTCCACCTAGATTTCAAAGATGTATGGAAAAGCTTGCGTACCCAGACAGAAGTCTGCTGCGGGGCAGAGCTCTTGCAGAGAAACTCTACTAGGGCAATGCTGAGGGGAAATGTGGGGTTGGAGCCCCACAGAGTCCCCACCAGGGCACTGCCTAGTGGAGCTGTGGAAAGGGGACTACCACCTTCCAGACCCCAGAATGGTAGATTCACCAGCAGCTTGTACCCTCTGCCTGGAAAAGCTGCAAACACTCAACTCCAACGCATGAAAGCAGTCATGTGGGCTACGCCCTGCAAAGCCACATGGGCAGGGCTGCCCAAGGCCTTGGGAGCCCACCCCTCACACCAGGATGTAGGACATGGAGTCAAGGATTATGTTGGAGCTTTAACATTTAATGTCTGCCCTCTGATTTTCAGACTTGCATGGGGCCTACTACCCCTTTCTTTTGGCCAATTTCTCCCTTTTGATGTGGGAATGTCTACCCATGCCTGTACCACCACTGGGTCTCAGAAGTAAGTAACTTGCTTTTGATTTTACAGGCTCATAGGTGGAAGGAACTTGGGCTTGAGTTTCAGATGAAACTTTGGACTTTGGATTTTGGACCTGATGTTGGAACAAGTTAAGACTCTGGGGGATTGTTGGGAAGAGATGATTGTATTTTCATATAATCATGGGGGTGGATCTCTCATAAATTGTGTCATCCCCATGGTAATGAGTGAGTTCTCACTCAAGTTAGTTTATGCAAGATCTAGTTGTTTAAAAGACCTGGCACTCCCCCACTGACTTACTCCTTCTCCTGCCATGGAGTGCATTGCTCCCCCTTTGCCTTCCACCATGACTGTAAGCTTCCTGAGGCCCTCACCTGGCACCATGCTTCCTGCACAGCCTGCAGAACCATGAGCCAATTAAACATCTTTTCTTTATAAATTACCCAATCTCAGGTATTCCTTTATAGTAGCACAAAAGCTGCCTCACATGGTCCTCCAAAACCCAGGAAAGCTACATATGATGACTAGAATCTCCTCTGCACACGCCTCATTTGCACCATAGTAGAGAGACCTGGAAACCAGCCCGCCTTGGGTTTTATACCCTGGGGTAGTGGCACTTGCTGGGCCAAAGCATTGAAGGTCATCTTGTTTCGAGAGGGAACTGGAATAGAACCTGGACTGTCCCAGCCAATTCTTCCTTATCTCAGGATATTACTCTCCTAGTATATTCTATGTAGTTTTTCTTGAGAACTGCAAGTAAGAAAGGAGCGAAAATCAATTCTGTCCAAGGCCACCTGGAGAACTGTCCTGAACAAGCAAGCAGTAGATACTATTTCTGACCAAGGATTGGTGTCTTTTTGGAAAATAAAAAACCTTTCATTGAGTTAGAAGTACTTGCTCATCTTATCCCGGACTTGTGAGATTTAGTTTTCACATGTGCTTTCATATGCCCAGCTTCACTGTGCCCAAGCCCAAATTATTTTCTGCATATCGTGGAATTCTGTTTCGGTTCTTTACATCCCCAATTCAATGTAAGTATCCCTCTATCTTCCATGAAGATAATACAGTCATTTAGCATTTTTCCCCAGTGATGTTGTTGGTATCATATTGTATGGTAATCATTGGCCTTGGTATTATAATCATTCTCATTTTTATTATATGAACGCTAGAAAACATGGTCACTGGCCAGGCACAGTGGCTTACGCCTGTAATCCCAGCACTTTGGGAGGCCGAGGCAGGCGGATCACGAGGTCAAGAGATCGAGACCATCCTGGCCAACATGGTGAAACCCCATCTCTACTAAAAAAAATACAAAAATTAGCTGGGCATGGTGGCACAAGCCTGTAGTCTCAGCTACTCGGGAGGCTGAGGCAGGAGAATTGCTTGAACCCAGGAGGAGGAGGTTGCAGTGAGCCAAGATTGCGCCACTGCACTCCAGCCTGGTGACAGAGCAAGACTCCATCTTAAAAAAAAAAACAAACATGGTCACATCATTCACGGTGTTAAAAGTTAAACTAGCATTATCTCAATCCACAGACAAAATCAAAGGCAGACTGCTAAAGCCCCCAATTACAACTTGAGTTGCACACTTAAGTCCCCTCCTTCAGAGAACTGCAATCATAATTGCAATAATCCATTATTGTAAATGAAATATCACAGATGACATCACAGTCCTGTGCCTTTTGTTAGCTTAACACCTAAGAATTTCTTTCTTTTTTAAAACAATGTAAATAGTGTTATCTTTCTAACTTGAGTTTTTCTGTGTTTGTTGCCCATATATAGAAGCACAATTAATTTTTATATGTGGATCTTATATCCTTTGACCTTGCTAAATTCACTTATTAGTCATAGAAGGTTTTTTTGTATATCCTTGGGGTTTTCTTTGTAGAAAATCATGTCATCTGCAAATAGGAATAGCAGTGGTGATGTGCACATCTTTGCTTTGTTTCTGATCTTAGGGATGAGGTATTCAGTCTTTTACCATTAAGTATGATATTAGCTATAAATTTTCCGTAGACATTCTTATCAAGTTGAGGAAATTCCCCTTTACTCCTGGTTTTGTGAGAATTTTCATAATGAATGGGTGTTAAATGTTTGTCGAATGCTTTTTCTGCATCAATTAATACAACCATGTGATTTTTTTTTCTTTGTTAGCCTGCTAATGTAGTGGATTAGACTGATTAATTTTCTTTTTTTTTTTTTTTTGAGACAGAGTCTTACTCTGTCGTGGGGCACCAGGCTGGAGTGCAGTGGTGTGATCTTGGCTCACTGCAACCTCTGCCTCCCGGGTTCAAGCAATTCTCCTGCTTCAGCCTCCCAAAGTAGCTGAAGAAATACAGTATTTACAAAACTAGTTTGGAAAAGTCAATGAACAAATTTATTATTGCTGCCTGCAGTAAGCAACAACAGCAAATGGGGTACAGAATCTGATTTCAGAGTTACCATATTATAATATTCAGAATGTCTAGTTTTCAACAAAAAATTATAAGGCATACAAAGAAACAAGAAAGGCAATTTATAGGAAAAAATAAAAGAAATCAGTAGAAACCATCCTGTAGAAGAGCAGGCACTGGGCTTATTGGGCAAAAACTTCAAGTTAACTGTTTTAAATATACTCAACGAGCTAAAAGAAACCAAGAGAACAATGTCTAAATAAACAGAGAATATCAATAAAGAGACAGAATTTATATTTAAAAAAGGAAACCAAATATAAATTTTGGAGCTGAAAAGTACAATCGCTGAAATGAAAAACTTATAAGAGGTGTTCTTCAGCAGATTTACACAGGCAGAATAAAGAATTAGCAACATTGAAAATAGTCCATTGGAATTATTCAGCCTGAAGGATGGAAAGAAACCAGAATTCAAAAAACAGAGGGAGCCTAAAAGACCTGTGGAACACAATCATGCATATCAACATATACATTTTGGGGGGTCCCAGAAGGAGAAGAGGTAGGGGAAGTATGAAAATTTGAAGAAATAATGACCAAAACCTTTCCAAATTTGATGAAAGATATGAATCTACACATCCAAGAAACTCAATGAACAGCACATAGGATAAACTCAGAGATCCACAACGAGACACAATCAAATAAAAAACAAGTCAGAGCATGTCCACTCCTCTGCTCGAAATCCTGCAATAATTACTTCATCTCACTTAAAGAGAAACCCAAAGTCTTACAACATGCTTTGAAGCCAGTCATGATCCCCCTACCCTTGCCACATTGCCTTTCTGACCCCCCTCTCCTGGGACATCCCCTCTTTCTCTCTCTTTTGCCATGCTGGCCTCCTTGCTGTTCTTCAAACTCATCAAGTACCCTCCTACTTCAGAGCCTTTCCACCAATTCTCCCCTCTGCCTGGAACACTCTCCCTCACATGTCTTCATGGCTCACTCTCTCATCTCCTTCAGGTCTTTGCTCACAGTCCATCTTCTCAATGAAGCCTCTCTTAACTGCCCTTCCCATACCCAATCCTCCTCATTCTGTCCTACTTTTTTCTTTTGTTCCAGAG
This sequence comes from Cacajao melanocephalus, assembly GCA_963573385.1. Lineage (NCBI taxonomy): Eukaryota > Metazoa > Chordata > Mammalia > Primates > Pitheciidae > Cacajao > Cacajao melanocephalus. The sequence goes on from CAUYLG010038285.1 coordinate 62,866, forward strand.
TTCTTATTACTTTCCAATGCATTATATAATTGACTTCTTTATCATGAATATTGGTTTTTTGTCTGTACTACCTACAAGCTCCATGAGGCCAGGGATCTTTGCTTTGTTCATTGCTGAATGTCAAGAGCCTAGAACATTGACTGGTATATAACAGACACTCAATGAATACTTGCTGAATAACTGAATTAGTGTGTATTTTTTGGTTTTTATGTGTTCTTGCAAAATATGTGCATGTAATTCATGTAAACATAACATAATACATATTTCATTTATTCAAATGCAATATAATTCTTACATTTGTCCTTCAGAACTTATTTGTAAAATCTATCCATGTTGCTGCGTTTTGTATTTTGTTACTGTGGTGTAGTAGTCCATGGAGTGTGTCTACCACATTTTACCTCTCCATACTCCAAGAGTGGACATTCTCTCTGCTACCATGAGTAACATACAATGAACATATTCATACGTGCTCCTTAGTGATCTGTGTGAGGATTCTATCAGGAGTGAGACTGCTGGGCCATGCAGTATGTACGTATCAGAAAGTTCAGAAACAGATGCACATTTCAGTCAACATGACACTAATCAGTTTTTGAATTTTTACCAATCTTACAGTTGTAAAGGGCTACCTCATGGGTGTTTTAATGTACATTTCTCTGATTACTAGTGCATTTGAGCATCTCTTCATATACACACAGGGGTTTACTCTCCTAAAAATTGCGTGTTTGAATATTTTGTCCTTTAATTAGGTTGCTATCTTTTTCCTTATTAAATTGCAAAAGTTTATACACAGTCTAGATTTTTCTACATATTCTCCTGTTTAGTGAACCTCTTCTCTTATTCTGTATGCATCCATTAATTTTGTCTATGGTGCCCTTATTTGAATTGAAATTCTTAATGTTAACATAAAATTTTTCAATTTTTTATTTTGGAGATTGAAGACACTCCCTACCCTAGATTACAAAGACAGGTCACTGCATTTCCTTCTGTTTTATACTTTCACCTTTCTTTTTATTTATTTATTTATTTTTATTCTTCTTTTTACTCTTGTTGACTAGGCTGGACTGCAATGGTGCAATCTCAGCTCACTGCAACCTCTCCCTCCTGGGTTTAAGCGATTCTCCCACCTGAGCTTCCGAGTAGCTGAAATTACAAGTGTGTGCCACCACACCCAGGTAATTTGTGTATTTTTAGTAGAGATGGGATTTCACCATGTTGGTCAGCTGGTCTCGAACTCCTGAACTCAAGTGATCCGCCCACCTCAACCTCCCAAAAGGCTAGGATTACAGGCATGAACCACCACACCTGGCCTTTTTACCTTTCAGATTTAAAACTTTCATTCATCTGGAGTCCACCTTTGTATATGGTATTAGGTAGGGATCTAAATTTTGTTTTCTTTTTCTTTTTTTGCTTTTGTTTTTGAGACAGAGTCTCACTCTGTTGCCCAGGATGGAGGGTAGTGGTGTGATCTCAGCTCACTGCAACCTCTGCCTTCTGGCTTCAAGCAATTCTCTTGCCTCAGCCACCAAAGTAGCTGGGATTACAGGTGTGTGCCCCCACACATAACTAATTTTTGTATTTTTAGTAGAGATGGGGTTTCACCATGTTGGCCAGGCTGGTCTTGAACTCCTGGCCTCAAGTGATCTGCCCACATCAGCCTCCCAAAGGGTTGAGATTATAGGCATGAGCCACCACACTCAACCTGAATTTTGTTTTCTCTGAGTATCTATTAAACAATCTGTCCTTTCCCCCACTGATTTGCAGTACACCCTGGATCTGTGGCTAAACTCTTTATTATATGCTATTACTCTTTGTTCTTAAACCAATGGTTATTACCATGCCTCATGGTATGTCTTAATATCTGCTAAGTCCTCCCTCTTTATTCTTTGTTAGGATTGTCTTAGCTATTTATTAATATTTACTTTTTCAAATAGATTTTAGACTCATTTTTTAAAGTTGATTGCAAAACCAAGGTAATTTTTACAAAGTCCCTCTATAGATCAATTTTGGGAGAACTGACATCTGAACAATATTGAGTCACCCTTTGTACACTTATAAGGTGTTAATCTCTCAGATTTTTTTTGTAGTTTTCGGAGGACAAGGTTTATACCAACTACATTGTCTTTTTTATTTTTATTTTTTAATTTGTTAGATGGGATTTCACCATGTTGCCCAGGCTGGTCTTGAACTCCTGATCTCTCTTTTTTTAACTCCTAATCTCAAGCGATCCTCCCACCTTAGCCTCCCAAAGTGCTAAGATGACAAGCGTGAGGCACCGTGCCCGGCCCAACATGTGTCAGGCAGTGCCAGTCCTCAGACTTTGTTTTCTTCTTCTTCTTCAGGATTATGTTGGCTATTTTTGGGTCTTTTGCCTTTACCTATATGTTTTAGAATCCGTCTGTCAATATCCACAAAATAACTTTCTGAGATTTTGATTGGGATTGCATTGAATGGATAGATCAACTTGGAAAGGACTCACATTTTAACAGTCTTCCTCTCCATGAATCCATGAGTGTCTCTCCATTTATTTAGATTGTTATTTGCCTCATCAGAGTTTTATGTACTCATATACACTGTGTATATATTTTGTTAATCATCCTACCTTAGCCTCCTGAGTAGCTGGACTACAGGTGTATACCACCATGCCTAGCTAATTTTTTTTTTTTTAACTTTTTGCAGAGATGCGGTCTCACTGTGTTGACCAAGCTGGTCTCGAACTTCTGGGCTCAAGCAATCCTCTTGTCTCTGGCTCCCAAAGTGCTGAGATCACAGGCATGAGCCACTGCACCTTACCAGAATTTTCTAAATAGATATCAAGTGCCGGGCGTGGTGGCTCGCACCTGTGATCCCAGCACTTTGGGAGGCTGAGGCACACAGATCACGAGGTCAGGAGTTTGAGACCAGCCTGGCTAGCATGGTGAAACCCTGTCTCTAATAAAGATACAAAAAAAAATTAGCTGGGCGTGGTGACGGGCACCTGTAATCCCAGCTGCTTGGGAAGCTGAGGCAGGAGAATTGCTTGAACCCAGGAAGCGGAGGTCGCAGTGAGCCAGGATTGTGTCAATGCACTCCAGCCTGGGTGACGGGGTGAGACTTCATCTCAGAAAAAATCAAAATCAAAATCAAAATAAAATAAATAGATATCATGTTATCTGTGAACAAAGGCAGTGTATTTCTTCCCTCCCAATCTCTCTCCCTCTCTCTCTGTCTCTGTGTGTGTGCGTGCATGCACACACATTTTTTTGTTCTTTTGAGACAGGATTTCACTCTGTCACCCAGGCTGGAGTGCAGTGGTGTGATCATGGCCCACTGTAGCCTCAAACTCCTGGGCTCAAGCCATTCTTCCACCTCAGGCATTGCCCCTGTCTAATTTTTTTTAATTTGCTTTTTTGTAGAGATGGGGTCTCACTCTGTTGCCCAGTTTGGTCTGCAACTCCTGGGCTCAAGCAATCCTCCCACCTCAGCCTCCCAAAGTGCTGGGATTACAGGTAGGAGCCAAAACGATCAGCTAATTTCCGTAATTTTTTTGGAGAGATGCAGTTTTGCCATGTTCTTGGCCTCCAGGAACAATTCTTTTTACTCTGATATGTTTCAAACATAGAGAAAAGTACACAGGGTAGGATCACAAACACCCATATGGCTAGTACCTAGCTCCGTCAAATCATCTTCTGAATGCTAAACCTTCAAGCTGACTTGCCTGCTCCAGAGAGGTTAAAAGTTAGACTGCCTGGGCTCAAATCCTAAATCCACTTACTTAGCCTCCTGTGCCTCAGTTTCCTCTTCTGTCAAAAGACGGACATGAGTGTGCCCACCTCATAGGGCTGGGAGCAGTGAATGAACTCATAAGTACAGATGATTTCGAGCAGTGCCCAGCACGCAGTGAGCACTCAATGAAAGCCAGCTCTTATCGGTTCATATTTTCTCTTGACTCAACGGAAGAGATCATAATCTGCTATAAGGCCAACCCCTTTGGAGGGGTTCCAGATCCTTCCCTTCCCACCTACTCAGGGATGGCGCTCGCGATTAACCCCTCTCTACTGGAGATGATAATTGGCATCTAAACAGGTTTGCTCTTATTTCAAACACACTCACACACACCTCCCAATACACCACATACCCTCCAGCTTCTGCCCTCTGCCTCCCTCCACCTCTCACGGCCCTCAGGACCAAGTGGCCGGCACGTATTCTCTTCATTGCCTCCGATCCCACTGGCCCCTCAGCCAGTTGTGAACCCCCTCCAGCTCCCCACTCCCCTTACCCGCTCTTCCTGACATCATCAACCTCCTCCCTGAGATGCTGCACAGTGGGGACGCCACGGTCCTCACCCTGCCCTGACCACAAGCCCACAGCAAGAACTGACCCTGCTGACCCCTCTCTCCTCCTTTAACACCCCTCCACCTCTCCCCCGCCCAACTTAGGGTACACTCCCTCTGCACTGCCTCCCACGCCCCTCTGACCCCTCTCTCCCCGGTACTGCCGGGACCTTTGCCTCGTGTCCTCTCCCTCCTTTCCTGGACCATCTCACCCATGCCAGTGGCTCCGCATACCACAAGAAGCCAGATACTCACAATTTACATCTCCAACCCCAGCTTCTCTACTGATTTTTCAGATCCGTGTAGCTAACTACAGCGAGGACTGCTCCTCCTAGATGTCTCAAAGACACTCAAACTCAGCGTGATCACAGTTAAGCTGATGGCACAACTACTTTGCAGAACTGCCTGGCAGCCTCTCCTAAAGCCAAACATGTGCCCACATGGTGGCACACAATTCCACCCATAGGTACCCAACAGCAGCACAGATGCAGACACCAACAGACACATACAAGAATGCTCACAGCAGCACTGCTCACGAGAGTCCCAAACTGGAAACTACCCACATACCCATCAACAGTAGAACAGAAAAATCAATCATGATATATTCATATGAGAAAATATCCACATTACAGCAATGAAAAGGAACAATCAAAAAAAAAAGAAAGAAAATGAACAATCTGTAAATATAGCCAACAATATGGATAAATCTCACAACACAATGCTGAGCAAAAGAAGCCAAACAGAAAAGGGCACAGCCCTCCCTTGCTCATGGGAGACTGGTTCCAAGACCTTCCTCAGATACCAAAATCTGAGGACGCTCAAGTCCCTGATATAAAATGGAGCAGTATTCACAGAAAACCTATGCACATCTTCCCAGATACTTTAAATTATCCCTAGATTATTTATAATACCGAATAAAATATAATTGTTATATCAGTCATTGTTATGCTATATTATTTAGGGAATAATGACAAGGAAAAAATACTCTGTATGTGTCCAAGCACAGATACAATTATTTTGCTGAATAATTTCGATCCAAGGTTAGATGAACTGAGCCCATGGCTATGGAAGAGGGCCAACTGGATACATTATACGCTTCCATTCATATAAAAGTCAAAAATACGCAAGCCTGATCTATGGTGCTAGGAGTGGAGACAGTGTTTACTCTCAGGGCGTAGGAACTGAAAGGGAGGGCAAGGGGGCTTCTGAGGGTTGGCTGTTGTTTCTTAACCTGCTGCTCAGCCTGGGTGCTGGCTGCACAGCTATGTTTGATTCATGCCAAGTCTTTAATTAGGACTTGTGCACTTTTCTGCAGGTATGTTAGACTCCATGGGGAAAAAAAACAAACGGACACATTCTTTTTCCTATCAAGCATCCCCTCTTTCTGGTGCTCTCTTTCTTTCACAGAAGGGTCCCAGCTTTCCACCCAGTTGCCCAAACCAGAAGCTCAGGGGTCATTCCCCTCCACCTCGCCGTTCCCTTCTCCCTGCCATTCATGTCCAGCCTACTCCCCAGCCCTGCCCCTCTTACCTCCTCACTGGCTCTCAAATCCACGCACCGCTCTCCACTTCCACCCACGTCTCTTCTCTCTTGCACTGGCCAGCACTGCCTCTTCCTTGACCCAGACTCGATTCCCTTTGCTTGAGCTTCTGCGGTAGCCTCGGATCTGGGCCTCTCGCCCCCGATCATCACTTCTGATTTGTCTCCACACAGCAGCCGGACGGATCCTTCTAGAATGAAAACCCAATCATGACTCCCCTGGTTAAAACCTTTCAGCAGTTCCCGGCAGCCTCTAAATAAAGCCCATTCTCCTGCTTCAGGCTTCCAAGTGCTCTGAGTCCTGGATCCCTGCTTCACCTTTAGGTACCCCCCAGCCTCCCCCACAAATGCTATGCTTCACCCTTGAGAGACAAGAGTCTTGGAATTTACAATCACAAGCATCAGAGGCCATCTAAGAATCCACTTTTTGATTTACATGTGAGAAACCCAAGGGAAAGCGCCACTGGCTGGACAAAGGTGGGTGGGGGAAGGGGGAGGTGGCAGTCCTATGAGCCTTCGCAGGAGCTTTTCCAGGGGCTGGGAACCCTATCCTTCCCCTCATCCCTGTTTATCCAAGCCAAGTCCCATATATCCTTCACGTCTCACTTCAGCTATCCTCCTGCCCCCTGAAGGGTTCAGGCTCCCTTAGGCTGACACGGCGGCAGGTGCTGGCCCATCACAGCACACATCACATAATGGTGAAGCTGTCACTAAGTGTCCACACCCAATGCTGGCACGTGGGCTCCACTGAGAGGGGCCTGGTGTCTGTCTTGTGCATCAGTACATCCCCAGCACCTATCAGGGGATCAGATACATAGCAGAGGTTCAGCAAAGATCTGTTGAATGAAGGAAGGACTCTGGAAGGAAGTTCAGGCTGCAAAGTGCCAGAAGCCTGAGGTGTATCTCCAAGGGAGTTGGTGGAAAGTCGAGTTCACCCTTGAGAGACAAGAGTTCTAGAATTTACAATCACAGAGCATAAGAGTTTGGACGGACCCCAGAGGCCACCTAAGAATCCAGTTTTTGATTTACAAATGAGAAGCCCAAGGGAAAGAGCCACTGGCTGTTCAAAGGTGGGTGGGAGGAGGGGGAGGTGGCAGCCAAGGAGCAACACAAGGTGATGATGAAAAGTGAGTATGTAATGCCAATAGGGCTCCTCAAATAAGTAAATTCCTTCTGTGCACGATGGCCCTGCCCCAGCAGGTGACCCACTTCCGGGTCTCCCCAGTGGAGCTAGGCACGCTCTTTCTTATAATCACCACTAGATGGCGCCACTCTCCAAGGCAAGGGAGAAAGCAGGGTCAGCCCACTAGGGCCCGGTCCTCCTTCCCGAGTTCCTCCCGAGGCCTTTCTGTGAGCCTCGTTGTTATGCCAGTGCCCAGGTAGCATGATGCTTGGGTTCCAAGAAATAGCTTGCTTCAACGGGGTACCTTTTCTCAGTGCCAGAGACAGGGTGGGCAATGGGCTGTGACCTTGGCATTGGCCGGCACTGCCCTTTCTCCCTCCTACCAGATTCCCAGAGGCCCCTGACACAGGCTGCCCCACGTCACCCCTCCACCAGGGGCAGGACCTGGCCAGGCTGACACCTGCTTGTTTTGTTGTCCCTGGCGACGTGGGGTGGGTGGCACTGGTCCCACTGCATCCTCCGGCTACCTCGCCATCCTAAGCTTACGGGTGTCCACCCAGCAGTTGGTGGCTCCAGTCCTGCCGGCCTGACGAGACCCTTGGGGCCTGCCCCTTCCCCGCAGCCCAGTGCCTGCCCCATGCTTCCGGCTGTCCTGACCCTGTTCAGCATGCATGAACCTCAGCCAGGGGTCCAAGGGAGCTGGAGCAAGATGATCCAGCCCCTCTTCAGCATCAGGAAGCTTCATTTATTCATTCAACAAACATCCACTAAGCACGGTCCTCGGTATCTGGAAGGTAGTGGTGAAGCGGATGGACCCACTCCCTGGCATCTTGGGGCATGTAACATAATGGGGGTAGGGGAAACGTGCTAACCTCACATTAGCAAGCGGTGGTTTAATTGCTTATCTAAGTTTCTACTGTTGCAGTTTCCATGAACTATGAACCATTTCCAGAACTCTTAGAATTTCAGAGCAGAGTGAAGCTTAGAAATTCTCCTAGTATAATCCTCCACCACTGCCCTTTCAAGATTCCAGGATTCCAGAATTCAGCCTAGGGCTCATTCTCTTTACTAAGGAGACAGGGCTTGGGGTAGGAGTGAGGAAAGAAGAGTGAGGCTTCAGTGAGGGCCTGGGGAGGGAGGTAGACTCCCAGCTCTGAGTCGTCTGCCACTTCTTGATCTCGGTTGATGAATGAATGAATGAATGAATGAACCCCTGAGAAGGGCTCACCCCACGCTGTCTGTTCTCCGTGGGGAGCTGCAGTTAGCGAAAACAGAGGGCACCGTCTGCAGGGCGGGGCAGGGGAGCTCCAAAGCAGGCCCTGAATGCCTCCCGCTCCCATCCTGGAAGGGAGCCGGCCCGCCCAGTGCCCTTCCTGCCCCCAACGCCGCAGGCTCTCTTGGCGCCCTCTTGGCAGCAGAACAGAGGGCACCCGGAGCGGGTGGCAACTCGCTCCGCCACGGGCTCGGAGCGGCGGGCGCTGGGCGCTGGGGGGACGCGGAGATAGACAGACAGATAGCGCTCCCCTCGCTCGCCCCCGCCCCCACCTTTCCCACGCGGCGGCCTCCGGGAGCGGCCCAGACCCAGAGGGCACCCACCCCTGCCCCTCGGCCCGTGGACCATGCCCTCTATTTCTGCGAACCGCAGCTCTCAAAACCCTTTGGATCCCCACCCCACCCCCTGGCAGCCTGCTGCGCGAGTCTGACTTTGGAAAGAGGCACACTGCTCAGCCGGGCAGGGTCTTCGGAGGAGACCCCTCCCCGGGGCTCGGCCGGGCGCCCGGCTCGGGAGCTGCAGAGCCCGCAGGAACCACGAGGTGGCGCGCTAGCACTGAGTTTGCCCAGCGAGGCAGGGCCAGGGGACGGGTGCGGGGGAGCGAGCGGAGCAGGCTGGGAACTGAGATTTGGATTCTCTCCCCCGGAGAAGGGCGAAGAGCAAAATGGGGTGTGGGAGAGAGGAATGAGCTAGACTTTGGGAACAGCTAGCGTGACCTAGGGGGCCCTGCCTTCCGGGACAGACAGGACTAGGAGCGAGGGGTCCCCACAGAGGGGAGCCATTCTTCAGGGCTTTTCTGGTGGGGGAGGAGTTCAGTGCAGCAGTCCAGCTCCCAGCTGCTGGGGATTCGGAAGGTACTGAGAGGTCTAGACACGTCTGCAAACAACCACACATCCACACGCGGATGGCCCTCCACTCACGCTGCCTACACCCCATACACACGGCCATGCGTCCTCACACACACTTCTGCACACGTGTACATCCATGGATACTGTGGAACACATGAAGTCCTCACAGCACACACCCCAAGTCCACGCGTCGCACGCACCCGATCTCTAGCTGTCCCCAGTCCCAGCGCTGTCCCATGATACACAGAATCTGCCCTCAGACTTATCACAGAGCTAGCCTGTGTCCACCCAACCTCATGCGGACCACAAGTCCTTTGCTCCCTTCAGCAAGACCGGGCTATCTCTGAAACTGCACACACATAGCTTTGGAGATAGCTCTGGTATCACCAGACAGGCTGTACATACCTATCAACCCCTAAATCCACACAGGCCTGATTCCCCTTCTTCAATCCCCTCTCCTTCTCCCAGGGCTAAATTATGTCTCTTATAGGCTCAAGTCACTTTTGCCTGGTGGGCCCCTTCCTCCATAAAAAGAAAATTTTTTAAATTACTTTTTGTAATTATGTAATACAATAATACAATAGCAATGACTGCATTGATATCAAGACAATATATTAATATCACACATTCAAACATTCTCTTCCACCTAAAAGGTGTTTTTCTTTTCTTCTGATTTTAAGATAAATTAAACCATTTTCAGGGGCCCTGAGTCCTCACCACTTTGGGCACATTGCTGTGCCTGTCATTCAGACAGTGCATGCACACGTGTGCACACACACACACACACACACACACAACCATACCCCACCTTAGACTACCTCCTTCTACAAACACCCAATGGGCAAATTCCCCTCCTTCCCCACCTCCCCCAAGCCCATCTCTCACCCGCCAGCCAGAAAAACAGACTGGCAGATCCCGGGGCCTCCGCAGAACGACCCTTCCCCTCCGCCTCCACCCCCTCCTTCAGAGAACTTATCTGAGCTGGAGCTACTAGAGTAGCAAGGAGTGTGTGTGTGTGTGTGTGTGTGTTAACAACAAAGACTGGGGGAAAGAGGAGAGAGGGAAGAGAGAAGGGGGAGAGAGAGAGAGAGAGAGAGAGAGAGAGAGAGAGAGAGAGAGAGAAAGAGCACAGGAGCTAGAGAGCAAGAGCGTGTTTTGCCTGGAAGGCAAGACTTGCAGCCAATCAGCGCGTAGGAGCCTCCCTCTGCGACTCCAAAATTGAGTCTATAACCGGCTGGCCGGGCGGAGCTGGCAGCATTTGACTGTGGCTTGGGACGCGAGGAGAGGCGCGCAGCGACCGCCTGACGGCCGGCAATGGTGTAAGCGCCTCTCGGCCTCCCCCTCCCCCAGACGCGGCCGGATCCTCCCCTCGCCCTCTGGACACACACCCCTGCCTCGTCTCCTCCGCCTTTCCTGCTCTCCCGTCCGCTCCTGTCCTCCGAAGAGGTCAGCGCTGGGGAGGTGCAGCGCCCGCCAGGATGAGTGGCTCCTTCGATCGCAAGCTCAGCAGTATCCTCACCGACATCTCCAGCTCCCTTAGCTGCCATGCGGGCTCCAAGGACTCGCCCACCCTGCCCGAGTCTTCCGTCACTGACCTGGGCTACTACAGCGCTCCCCAGCACGATTACTACTCGGGCCAGCCCTATGGCCAGACGGTGAACCCCTATACCTACCACCACCAGTTCAATCTCAATGGGCTTGCAGGCACCGGCGCTTACTCGCCCAAGTCGGAATATACCTACGGAGCCTCCTACCGGCAATACGGGGCGTACAGGGAACAGCCACTGCCAGCCCAGGATCCAGGTGAGGACCACGGGGTCAGGAGGACAGTGGGAGGCACTGGAAGGTTCCCGAGGGAGGAAAAGGCATGGACTGAAACCCAAAGTCTAGGAAAACGTCTAAGAAAAGTACGGCCTGGAGTTAGAGAAGTTGGCCTAGATGACCCCCAGAGGGACCAGGCGACCTTCCAGCCCCAGGTCTGCGAGCATTTGGGGCGCGATGAGCGCGGTGCGCCGCGGTCCCAGATGAGGATCGGGGTGAGCTGAGAGAGGAAGGGGAGGGCTGTGGGTTGTCAGGGAACCTCCGAATCGAGGTGATTTCCTGGGCATTTCAGCAGTAGATCCTCGATCAGGTCTCAGAGGGGTTGGAGGTAGGCGGCGGAGGGCTGGAAGCTCTAGGGTCCTCCTTTGGATAAGGGATGGGGAGACCCGGGAGTCGTGAGGGACCCACGGAAGTTGCGGGAAAGCGGAGGGAAGCAGCGACTGAGAGGCAGAGAAGCTGAAAAAGGGAAAAGTGAAGGCAGCAAGAGAGAAGTGTGGAAAGATAGCGAAACAGGAAAGAAGGCGGGCGGGGAGGAAGGGGGACAGGGAAAGAAAGAAGTCTGCACTATCCTTGAAACTTTTCGGAAAATCTAAAGCGATTCTAAACTGAAACGTTTTTTAAAGGGCGGGGGGTGAACGGGAAGGAGCCAGAGAAACAACCGACGGCGAGATGGGGCTGGGCAGGGGGCTGCCAGCAGCCGGGCGGCGAGGAGCCCTGAGGCTGGGAAGCGAGCCGGGAAGGCGTCGTGAGCGAAGCCGGCGGTCCTCGCCCGGGAGGCGGGTGGCGCCGGGGACAGTGCTCCGAGGGCCGGGCGCGGAGCTGGGAGCGCCGCGTCCTGGGCGGCGGCCGGGTCCAGCTCTGTGGCCGTGGCTCCCTCCTGGGCTGCGGGCGGCGGAGCGCGCGGCCCGGAATACCGCGACGAGTCGGCGGGCGGAAGGGAGGGGCGTCCCGCGGGGCCCTGGAGGGTGGTAGGAGTCGCAGGCCGAGGCTCAGCCGCCCCTCTCCCGCCCGTGCGTTCCCCGCAGTGTCGGTGAAGGAGGAGCCGGAAGCCGAGGTGCGCATGGTGAATGGGAAGCCCAAGAAGGTCCGAAAGCCGCGCACGATCTACTCCAGCTACCAGCTGGCCGCCCTGCAGCGCCGCTTCCAGAAGGCCCAGTACCTGGCGCTACCCGAGCGCGCCGAGCTGGCTGCGCAGCTGGGCCTCACGCAGACACAGGTTGGTGTTTGGCCGTCCAGGGCAGTGTGGGCGCGCGGGACCCCGTAGTTCCCCAGGCGCCGCCGAGCTTGGCTGGCCATTAAGGAACCTGCAGGCTCCTGGAACGCTTGTCTGTGAGATGGGGGCCTGCGAGGTTCAACTTCGGTCGGAAAGTTCTGCGTTAGCATGTGTACAAGTGAGCGTAGTTGCGAACCCGCGCAACTGTGTGTATCCGTCCCGCGGAGAGGTGCCCTCCTTCCTTTACTCCAGAATCCCCAGCTCCCAAGTCTCCCAGCAGTGCTGGTCACTTAGTAGGAGTCCACGTCGTGTTTTCCCTCCACACTGGGCACGTGTACAGGGTGTCTGTGTGCACGTAGGCGAGTATGTGTTTGCACACGTAACTGTGTGGATCTGCACCACGCAGGGGAGAACGCTCACATAAGGAGTGCGAGCCTGCCAGGGTCATTGTACGTCAGGTTGGGCCACGTGTGTGTGGCAGTGTGCCTGGGTGAATGCAGGTACGGAAATACATGCTTGCATCAAAACACCACATTCCTGCTCAGCACCTCAGCACTCGATCCCTACCTCTGCCGAGAGCAGAGAGGCCAAATTCCCTACCAGGAGAAGATGGGGACTCAAAATGAGTGCCCCACCCCCACCCCCAGCCAGTCCCTAAAGCCCCCAGCAGCCTGTCACGGCTCAGGGGAGGAGCAGTGGACGCCTGGCTCCCTCCAGGTGTTGACAGGCGGGCCTAGTTGTGGCTGTGGCTGCGTGGGGCCCCGTCCGCTGGGAATCTGGGTCACCTGGTGAGGAGCTGATTCATTGTTTGTACCAGTCATGGGGTGGGGAGTGGCAGGGGGAGGGGGAGATACCCCAGGGGAAATTTGGGGAATCATGGCTCACCTGCTCGAGTCCCCAGGTCACCCCCATTACCCAGCCTGAGCCCAGGAGGAGTTCCCCACGCCTGAGTGTGTGAATGTGGGTGCTCATGTTGTGGGGTGCTTATCTGGGTGTATCTGTGTCTCTGTGTATTTTTATAGAATGGTGTCTGTGTGTGCGGCTGTGAGTGGGAATGTGGCTGGGTATGGAGACGCGTATGTGGGTGTGTTTGTGTATCTGTGCACCTCTGCTTATGGGTGTCTAATGTGAACAAATGCCACCAACCAACCATCTCCCACCTCAGCTGCCTTTCTTTTTTTCCAAAATGAAGTCTTGCTTTGTCACCCAGGCAGGAGTGCAGTAGTGTATCTTGGCTCGCTGCAACCTCCGCCTCCCGGGTTCAAGTGATTCTCCTGTCTTAGCCTCCGAAGTATCTGGGATTACAGGCGCCCACCACTGCACCCAGCTAATTTTTGTATTTTTAGTAGAGACAGAGTTTCACCATCTTGGCCAGGCTGGTCTCAAACTCCTGACCTCATGATCCACCCACCTCAGCCTCCCAAAGTGCTGGGATTACAGGCGTGAGCCACCATGCCAGGCTCGACTACCTTTTATTGAGTGCTTACGACAGACCAGGCTCCCCCAAGTTTTTTATATGTCGTACCTTATTCGAGCCTCAGAATGACCCCATCATGCAGGTAATAGTGCTGTCCTCGTCCGCATTTTGCAGACAAGAGGAAGGCAAGAACCAGAGAGGTTAAGTAACTTGCCCAAGGTCACCCTTAGTAAAGGGCAGAGCAGAATTTGGACCCAGGCAGCTAAATGTTCCTAGCCACAATTCTACCCCAGGTCAAAGAAACGATTGGTGTGCTGGGAGTCAGGGGGCCGGTTTTTGCCTGATTCTTATGTGAAATTGGGTGCTGGCTTTGCTTGCTGTTGTCTGGGTTCCTCCCAGGGTGTTTAGCTGTAGCATTTTGAGAGGCTAACTAGCTACCCCTTTTTTCTCTTGCCCAGGTGAAAATCTGGTTCCAGAACCGCCGTTCCAAGTTCAAGAAACTCTACAAGAACGGGGAGGTGCCACTGGAGCATAGTCCCAATAACAGTGATTCCATGGCCTGCAACTCACCACCATCACCTGCCCTCTGGGACACCTCCTCCCACTCCACTCCGGCCCCTGCCCGCACTCAGCTGCCCCCGCCGCTCCCGTACAGCGCCTCCCCCAGCTACCTGGACGACCCCACCAACTCCTGGTACCACGCACAGAACCTGAGTGGACCCCACTTACAGCAGCAGCCGCCTCAGCCAGCCACCCTGCACCATGCCTCCCCCGGGCCCCCGCCCAACCCTGGGGCTGTGTACTGAGCACCCACCTGGCCTGCACAAAGGACCCCAGGACCAGGCAGAAGGCACCTCCGTCCTAGCCACTCAGGAATCATCGAGGAGCACAGGGGAAAGGAACTCCCTTTCCCCCTCCCTCGCCTTTTCCTCCAGGGACCCAAGCGCTTCCAGATGACATTTGCATGGACTAAGGATGCCCCCTGAACCTCCCTCCCCGTGCCTAGACACTGGGGTGCCCCTCTAGATATGGGGGCATCCACCCCAGTGCGGACAGCCGTTCCCCTACCTGCTCCAGGAGCCTGGATTGGCTTTAAATGGCTCATCATCTTCCAGCTTCTTAAACTTAGTGCCTGTTCCAAGACTGGAGACCTTGGGATGTGGGAGACTGGAGGGTTTGTGGGTCCCACCTGTGCTGCGGCACCTGGCATCATGGATCCTAAAACTCGCCAGGCCTAGTCCCTCCTGAGCCGCCGGTGGTCTCCCCCTGCTCCAGCAGCCCCTCTGCCAAAAAGACAGTGGACATCATGACTAGGACTCCCAGTGGGGACCTGAACTGCTCCCCACCCTGCACTTCTGGCCCTCATTTAAGATTTGAGGGTGAAACCGAAGAACACCCCCAAAGTGAGGGAACCTTTTAAGATTTGTGGCTTTAGAGGAAAGAACGAAAGGAGCCATCTCTCTCCCGTCTCCTCCGTTCCGAGAGGAGGGGTGGGTCTCAGATGTTTGTTCCTAAGGACCTCTTTCTTCTTCTGTGTACAGGACTTTGCACAACTTTGGTTGTAAAAGCTGTTGAAAAATAGGAAAACAAAGGGCATTGTTCACAGATAGGGCCAAGTCTCCCCTTGCACGGATGCCTCTGTTCCGTCCCTGCCCCCACCTCACCTCCTCTACTCCTCCAGTAAGTTGGCAGTTTTGGTGCCAAACCCCAAATCTCCAAGGAGACATACCAGGCAAGACAAACCCCCAAACACCCGCTTTCCGGTGGCCTTGGAAACAGATTGCTCCGAGCTGGAGAATGTCGGGTGAGGTGCACGGGAGATGAGGGGAGAGTTAGAACTTGCGCCATTAGGAGTAAGGGGTGACTGCCTGGAGGGCTGGTGGCACTGCCCCTCCCTGACCCAGACATCCCCCCCAAAGCTAACTTTCCTCCACCCCTGATGCAGTAAAACATCGAAAAAAAAGGAGAGGTAGAAGACTGTAGCTATATATCTAAATATATAGTATGTGTTTTTTTTTTTTAAGAGCAACAGAGAGAAGCAGCCTCCTCCCTGCTGTGGTTTCCTATTTATGTGAGAGTGTTCCTCCTGGACGGATCTCCCTGTGTGTTTCAAGCTGAGAGACTGGGTTTTGTGGGAGGTGCAGGGGCCAAGAGAGACGTGGTAGGTCTCCGAGAGTCCCACCGAGGGGGGAGGAAGAAGCAAAGCTAACTCCCACCCCTCCCAGCCTTCTCATTTCTGCTTTCTTACTGGACCCATCTTTATATATAATGTTAATAAAAAGGAAGAAAATAACCACTGAGCCCTTTGAACTGGAAGCTGGAGGCAGCTGTTGCGGGGAGGGTCTGGGAGTCAGAGAAGGTGTCCGGTGGGGAGGGACTTCTGAGCTCTGAAGGAGACGGAGCTTCCGGGAAACCATTGCTAAGGTGCTAGGCTGGGCCTGGCCCCTGGTGGCAGGTGCTCCTGACCCCATGGCTGTCCCCAGTCTGGGCAAGTCTTGAGGGAAGACGCCCAGCAGCGGCTTCCCTGGCTCCACGCTGCTTGGTGTCTTGGTGCTCAGAATCAGACAGCTCCCTCTGCACGGCCGCAGCCAGGTCACCCCAAGGCTGCTCTTTGATCTGGATCTCACATGCAGACTTGCTTGCACATGTGCGTAACCCCCCTGCCCCCCGCCATCTCCATGCCCAGGCACTCCTGGCCCCTCACCCTCCTGTCTATCCCTTTCAGCTTGGGGTGAGGGTGGGGCCTCAGTCAGGGGATGCCACTGCTCCCTCACTGGGAGGGAGCTAGCACTGAGACCCAGGCCTGGTGCCGGGGGAGGGGGTCTGCATTTACCTTCTCAAGGAGGGCTCAGGCCCTGACTCAGAGCCTTCTCACTGCCACCACCCTCCTCTTCTAGGTGCCCAACTCCAAGGCTTTGGAGACGGAGAGCTGGAGGTGGTAGAATGAAGGGAGGTGTGCATGACACACCTTGGCACAAGCAGGAGACAGCGTGAGTGCATGTACGTGCCTGTGAAGCCACCTCTCTGTCACACGCAGGCATCCAGACACACAATGACATCGGAGAGACACCTCCACAACACGCACCTGAGACATGTTGGCATCACAGGAAGTACAAAGCCAAAGCCATAACACTGCAAGAGATGCGGGCTGCCTACACACAGGTGCAGACACACATCGCTCAGTCACCCCAGCATCACACATATACACACACACACACTGGCAGAGCAGCTCCCTGTAATGGAAAAAGTCAGATAGAAAATCAGCAGTATGGCCAGGCATGGTGGTTCACACCTATAATCCTAGCACTTTGAGAGGCCAAGGTGGGCAGATTGCTTGAGCCTAGGAGTTGGAGACCAGCCTGGACAACAAGGTGAAACCCCGTCTCTACAAAAAATGCAAAAATCAGCCAGGTATGGTGGCATGCACCTGTAGTTCCAGCTACTCAGGAGGTGGAGGAGGGAGGATTGCTTAAGCATGGGAGGTCGAGGCTGCAGTGAGAAGTGGTCACACCACTGCACTCCAGCCTGGCCTATTGAATGATACCGTATAAAAAAAAAAAAAAAAAAAAAAAAGGAAGAAAAGAAAAGAGAAAAGAAAAAGAAAGGAAACCACCACCCAACACTACCCAACAGCCGAGGTGACCCAGCTCAGATAGGAACCTCCGTGTCTAGGACCTCAGCTTCCTCATCTGTCAAATGGGGATAACGATCCCCATCTCTTTAGACTAAGGATGACGCAGGAGTGGGTCTCAGGCTCACAGAAGGAATTCGTTGGACGCTCGCAGCCACACAGATGAGGGGTTCTCCTGCAGGGCTTCAGAGCTGGGGAAACCCAGCCCCCATCCAGTCCCCTCCCTCTCAAAAGGCAGGCTTTTCCCTCCCTCATGCCCAAGGGAGGAGGAAGGGAGGAGGGCCTCCAGCCCACGGACGCCAGCCAGGCTGGCAAGGGTTAAGGTGGCAGCTGCCAGGCAGGGCTGAGCTGAGCAGTTTGGTTTGAGGGCTGCGTGCAGGCGGGAGCAGCGAGGCGGCAGCCGGGCAGACTTGCTGGAGACACTGCATTTTATTAGGGCTGGGCTGCCAGCAAAGGGAGGGAGAGAGAAGGAAAGGGCAGAAAGAGGAAGGAAGGAGGGAGGCAGGGCAGGCAGGCGGGTGGCTCCAGGATGAAAGGATGTTGTAAGCTCCCTAATTCCTCCCTGCTCATCCCGGCTCTGTCAGGCTGGATTAACTGCCCAGGTGACCTCCTGCGTGGGTCAGCCCCACCCCTGACCTCCCCTTCCTCCTCTCCTCACCTCTAGGCCAGTCAGGTTACCCTCTTCATCAGCCCTTGTGGGAGCCCCCACAGGCACAGGGGCTGGGGTGGGGGCCCTGGCAGGGTACCAGGGTAAGGCTGCTGAGCCCATCTTCTACCAGGTGCTTCTCGACTACACCCATGACCTCGTGACAACCTTCGTGAGGCGGGGAAGAAGCAGGGCGGGCTAGGGAACCCCAGGCTGCCCGGAGGGTCACTGTTCTCCAAAACTTAGACACAGCTGGCATTCGCTAAACTCCTGCTCCATGCCAGGCACTTTGCATGTGACCTTCACGACAGCTTGGGAGGTAGGTGGTATAGTGCCCATTTATCAGATGGGAAAATGGAGGCAAGAGAAATGTAGGTTCTGCCAAGGTCACATAACTAGTACTTGGCATGCTAGAATTTGAACCTGGGTCTGGAGAATGGGTGCTCCTAGTGGGCTTTTCAGAATCTCTGGGCATCCCAGGGCAGTGTCTGAAAGCTGGAGCCACTGCAGCCACACCCACCCCAGCTGGCCAGTTGGCTTCCCTGGGAGGAGAAATGGACAGGGGAGGGCTGGTCCTGGAACACCTTGATGTCAAGGTCAGGAATGTGCACACTGGAGTCAGCTGACCTGGATTTGAATCCTGCCTCCAGTACTTGATTGGTTGTGTGACCTTGGGCAAGTCACTTAACCTTTCTAAGCCTCAGTTTCCTCAGCTGTTGTATAGGGATAATACTACCTACCTGGCAGAGTTGTTGAGAGGATTTAATGAGATAATGTGAGTGAAATACTTAACAAGGTCCCCAGCGGATAGTGAGTACTACTCAGTTAGTGGAAGTGGCTGCTGCTCATGGTGACAGGGGAGATGGGGCCTGCCCGCTAACCTGCCTCCTGCCGCATCCAGCCCTCCACGCTCCAGTTCGGACCCAGCCCACTGGCTGCACTTGCTACACTGGCTGACCTACCCATCTCTAGGTGCACTCAAAAAAGGAATAAATCAACCAATATTTGTTGAGCACCTGCTATATCCTAGGCACTGTTCCAGGAGGTGGTCTGACTGATGACAGAAGCCTGGAAAAGGAAGGCACAGACCCTGTGCCAGGAGCTCCAGTGCCAGAAGCAGACCCACCCCGGAGAGGCCTGAAGCTGGGTACACCTGACACAGTCCTGGGAGGACAGGATGGACTGTCAGAGGAAAGGGCAGGGCAGTTGGTGGTGAGTGGGAGGGAAGCCTGAGAAGACTGCATGGAGGAGGAGGCATTTGAAGGAAGCCTTGAAAGAAGATGGAAGCATGATAGGCAAAGATGAGGGTTCGGGAACATATTCCCCGTCCAGGACTCCATGGGGTCAAGAGGCATGAGGCTTGTGGAGCCTGATCATAGCTGCCCTGTGAATCCTGCTGGGGCCAGTGCTGCAGGGAGGGAGGGTGCAGACCCAGAGGGTCCCCAGATCCTTCGCTGGATGTCGGGCTAGGAGGAGGGTAAGGGTCTTGCTGTTCCCAGACCCTCAGCTTTGCTGGAAGATGCCCCAGCCCCTTGAGCTTGGGGAAAGGAAGCCCCTGTGCCTCTTTTGGGAGGAGACAGCTTCTGCCCTTCTCACTTGAGGAAGTAGGTGAGAAGAATGGTCTCTAACTCTTTCCCTGAGGACCCGTCCCTCAAGGGGTTCCCAGACACTATGGGATCTGAGAGACCCCACCCGATTCAGCCTCCATATGCCATGCCTCCTTGGCACCACACCACACCTACTGCTTACTCTCTAGTCCAGCAGAACCACCACACAGCCACTGGGATAATGTGAGCAAAGCGGAGATGCTAGACAGCTAGCAAAGACCCTTGACGCTCAGCCTCCCAGCCCCTCACTTCCATGACCCTAGATGAGAGCTCTAGGTGGCTACATTGGCTGAATTGCATTAACTAAGCCTGGAGGGGGTTGGAGGGGAAGGGGAGAACAGAGCAGGGAGGAGAAGGGGAAGCAGCCAGCACCCTGGCCTCTGTTTTTCCAGCTTTAATTGCAGTGTTAATCACCTTAATAAGCTGTTTACCAACTACCCAGCAGCCTGAGACTGGGAGACTTCGAAGCCAAAAAGTGCTTGGAGATGAGTTTCCGAGGCCCCAGGCGGGCAGAAGGATGATGTTGATGAGGCCCTGGTGGGGTTGGGGGCAGAGGGAGCAGGTTGGGGGACTGCGGGAGGAGGCTGGGGCCAGGAAGTCAGGAAGGGCAGCCTCCAGCTCTTCCAAGGAGTCCAGCAACCTCTCCACCAGAAGCCCCTGAGGTTCCTTCCTCAGGGAAGCCTTTCCCAGTCTCCAGTATGGGTGCCCAGCCCCTGCCTTTTTGTCACTGGGCTGTGCTTGTCACCACTAACTCGGTGACTCTCTGCGGGCTCCCATCCTAGCTCTGTGGAGGCAGAGCCTGCATGGCGCCTTCCTTATTGCTCTGTCCCCAGCTCATAGCATGGGCATGAACCACGTGGAGTATTTTTGTTTCCCTTGGGGAGGATTGCTGGGCTGGAAGGCAAGGGCCCTGGAAATGCCTTTTTATACCAAAGTCCCTAGGGGCAGAACTGCGGAAGGATCTGAACTGGGGACATGAGGAATGAAGTCAGGGACCTGGGCATGTTCTTGCGGACACCCCCACCATCACCTCATGCCTAGCACAGGCTGAAATAGCAGGATGCTCGGTGAACACAGAATGCATGCATGCGTGAATGAATCAATGAATGAATAAATGCATGAAATGATAGCTCTTGGGACCCCTCTCTTAGTCCCTCTGTGACCATCAAAGGTGAGGGGCTGTGCAGCTGAGGGGGACATGATAACTGCCCCCTCCCTAGGCTGATGGGGTTCAACGAGAAGACAAGAGGAAAGCCCAGCACCCACTTGCTACTGCTGAGCAGCTGCAGAAGTTGACAGTGATCACACTCTCACTAGGCATTGTCTCATCTATTCATCAGGAAGCAGGCCCAGAGAGACTGCGACTTGCCCAAGATCACCCAGCAGGTGAGTGCCAGGCTTCTCTGCCTACACCAGGCTACATCTGGACAGGTACTCCTGAGTGGGCTCTCAAATGCTTGCAGAACCCAGAGAGTCCTCTGAATCACAGGCAGGTGGTCCCAATGATCTGTCACCCTTTCGTGCTTTTCTTCAATTGGTCCATTTGGCTGGGGAATCTAGCCGGCTTCCTGGGAGTGTGAGAGAGTATGGACCAGGACTGTTAAGCTCCAGGAGTGCCCTGGGAAGCTCAGAGGCCTGGGAAGCATTAAGGAAGGGCCAGGAGTCAGTCTCCTGGGTGCCTCTGCCCAAGATGAGGAGTCAGAGAAGGAGGGGCTTAGGGGTCGGGCAGCCAGGATAGGCACCCTGGAAGGAGACAAACCTGGGGATGGGGACAGAGGGTGGGGCCTCGAGGCCCAAATTCCTGGGTTGTCTCCTGGGGCAAATCAGAGCAGGATTGGAAGTGTCTGCTGAGTCAGCAGGGAACAGAGACTCCACACCCTGGAGGATTAGCTGGAGCCGGGGAGGGGTGTCCCCCACCCCAGGCAGTTCACCTCGCACCTGGCAGCAGCGTGCCCTTCCCTGCACACTGAGGGTGCCTGGCCGTGTCATGCAATGTGTGTGGCACTGTCCCACACCCAGCCCCCAGGTCAGTCAGCCCCCAGTTCCTGCCCCGAGCTCAGGAACCACTGATGGTGAGTTGGGGAGGATGATATGCCTTCAGCCAGGGAAGGGTGGGCAGCTGAAGAAGTCAGAAGGCTAGAGGGAGCAGGAGGGGGGCTGGAAAGGAAGGCAGGCAGAAGACAATTGCTCCCAAGAGCAGAGAGTTCCTCCCAAGTTCTGGGCAGGGATGGTGCTAACGGAAGACCTACTGTGTGCTAAGCCCTATGCCGGGAGCTTCTGCAGGCACTGTCTCATGTCACCCTCACAGCTACCTAGCAAGGTCAGTGGCATTATTATCGCATTTTGTCAGTGAGATCGATAAGACTCTGTAACCTTAGGTGAGTCACTTGCCCTCTCTGAGCCTGACTTTCTCTCATCTATAAAATGGAGATAACCATATCTCTCTTGCAGGGCTGCAGAGGAAATTAAATGAGATAACACATATAAAGGGCTTAGCACAATGATGGGAGCTCAAGAAACTGTACTGTCAGGTTTTTGTTTGTTTTGTGTTGTGTTTTGGAGATGGCGTTTTCATCTTTGTTGCCCACGCTGGAGTGCAGTAGTGTGATCTTGCCTCACTGCAACCTCTGCCTCCCGGGTTCCTCAGCCTCCCGAGTAGCTGGGATTACAGGTGCCTGCCACCACGCCTGGCTAATTTTTGTGTTTTTAGTAGAGATGGGGTTTCACCATGTTGGCCAGGTGATCCACCTGCCTTGGCCTCCCAAAGTGCTGGGATTACAGGTGTGAGCCACCATGCCCAGCCTGTACCGTCCATTTTAGATTAAATCAGCCATGGGCGGGTAGAACACTCCTCAGTGTTCCTTCTCAGTTGGCCCAGGGAGTTCGATGTACCCTCCATGAGTCCAAAGTTGACTTTTTCTTCTCTATCAAGGTAGGTCACCTACAAAATTCCTTCCTTTTTTTTTTTTTTTTTTTTTTTTAGACAGATTCTTGCTTTGTTGCCCAGGCAGGAATACAGTAGCTCAATCTCAGCTCACTGCAACCTCTGCCTCCTGGGTTCAAGGGATTCTTCTGCCTCAGCCTCCCAAGTAGCTGGGGCTACAGGCATGTGCCATCGCACCTGGCTAATTTTTGTATTTTTAGTAGAGACGGGGTTTCACCATGTTGGCTGGGATGTTCTCAATCTCTTGACCTCATGATCTGTCCACCTTGGCCTCCCAAAGTGCTGGGATTATAGGTGTGAGCCACCTCGCCCGGCCAATAAAATTCCTTCCTCTACTGGGAAAGTGCTTTCTTGATCTCATGGTTCGAATAATAGAAGGATGATCACCCAGGAAACCATGTGCCTAGCACCAGCAGAAGGGATGATTACAGGGGTTCATATATCGCAGTTACTGATCAGTTAAAGATCTGGTCTCCACGTCTATGTGCCTACAGATTTTGTTTTGCATTTCCATTTTAAAAGAAATATGTTGGCTGGGCAAGGTGGCTCACGCCTGTAATCCCAGCACTTTGGGAGGCCTAAGTGGGCGGATCACCTGAGGTCAGGAGTTCGAGACCAGCCTGGCCAACATGGAGAAACCCCATCTCTAAAAAATAAAAAAAGAAAAAGAAAGAAAAAGAAAGAAAAAAAGGAATATGTTTTCTTATTTATTGCTATACTACAGAACAGGTACTGATGTCTTATATTTGTCTTGTATCTAACCACTATGCCAAAAATCTCTTAATTCTGGAAGACTTTTTCCTCTAGAGTTTATTGAGTTTTATAAGTATACAATCAAATATCAGTAAAAGGAGATAGGTTTTTTGTTATTGTGTGTGTGTGTGTGTGTGTGTGTGTGTGTGTGTGTTTGCGATGGAGTCTCACTCTGTCACTAGGCTGGAGTGCAGTGGCACAATCTCAGTTCACTGCCACCTTTGCCTCCTGGGTTCAAGCAATTCTTCTGCCTCAGCCTCCTGAGTAGCTGGGACTACAGGTGTGTGCCACCATGTCCAGCTAATTTTTGTATTTTTAGTAGAGACGGGGTTTCACCATGTTGGCCAGGATGGTCTCAATCTCTTGACCTCATGATCCGCCCGCCTTGGTCTCCCAAAGTGCTGCGATTACAGGTGTGAACAACTGCACCCAGCCAAAGACAGTTTTATCTCTGCTTTTTTGCCTAGTTGGAGGGATCTGGAGTTATAGGAAGGGACAGTGTTTCATGTATGAAGAAGTCAGGGGCCTTGTCTGCCTCTGCATTAGCTCTGACTCAGGCAGGCACTGGATGGCCTTCCCTCAGGTGCCTTCCCACCTGAGGTGTTCAGAGGGCTGCCTGGGGAGCACAGTCAGACATCCTCAGTCTTTAGCTAGCCTCCTGCACAACCTCCTCCACTACTCACAAAGCAGCTTCTGTCCAGCCCATCACCCACGCTACAGGGTGGCTGAAGAAGATAGATAGCCCACACCAGGGCTTTATTCACAGGTGGCTCCAGCCCAAAAAGATGCTTGGTGGAAATAGAGACTTCTGAGCAGAGAAGAGCAATAGGGGAACTGGTACTTGGGCAAGATTCCTCGTGGACAGAGAATGTTTTCATTTTCCTTACTTGGCAGTCAGAGATACCAATAATTATGAATCCTTGCTGAATGTTACTGTATCATTGTGACTTTTTTTTTTTTTTTTTTTGAGATGGAGTCTTGCCCTGTTGCCTAGGCTGGAGTGCAGTGGTACGATCTCGACTCACTACAACCTCTGCCTCCCAGATTCAAGCAATTCTCCTGTCTCAGCTTCCCAAGTAGCTGGGATTACAGGCATGCACCACCACACCCAGCCAATTTTTTTGTACTTTTAGTAGAGACGGGGTTTTACCATGTTGGCCAGGCTGGTCTCGAACTCCTGACCTCAAGTGATCTGTCTGCCTCAGCCTCCCAAACTGCTGAGATTATAGGCGTGAGCCACGATGACTGGCCGACTTTCGTCTTTCAACTTATTTAGTCCTCACAAAAACTCTGAAGTACATGCTATCATCTTCACTTTCCAGGTAAGAAAAGTGCAGTACACAGAGGTTAACAAACGTGCCCAAGCTCATAGAGTTGGACTCGAATCAGGAATCTGGCTCTTTATTATTTTGTGTTCCTGGGGGTAGAACTCTACTCTTCTCCATTATATGGTGAAGTGGTGGGTCAGAGGAGAAGTTAGGGGGATGGAAAAGAGAGACACTTCAGCACCAAATTGGTCTAGCCAGGGTGAAGGAATAAGCCACCATATCTTCTAGCTTACCTGATATTTTCACAACTTACTAGGGGTGCACTCTCCCGGTCTCCACGACCTTTGGAGGCATCATTTGATCATTAGCCCTACTGCAGACGTAAGGAGATAAAGACCCAGAGATGTGAAGTGACTTGCACAAGGCCTCTCAACTGAGCGCCTGCATCTCGGAGTGCAAATCCACGAAGACTTTATGAAGGCTCTATAGAGGAGGAGGTGAAGCTTATTTCAAGGGGGCTCGGGGGATAACAATTATTGCTTGGATAGGGCTGCCCAGGGCCTGGGAGTGGGAGGGATCCAAAGTCAGAAATGAGTCCCAAGACAGAATTCAAGGTTTGCAAAGGCGAGTAGGAGGATTTCAGGAGGTAAGACAAAGACCTGGGTCACAAGGGGTGGAAGAAGCCTGCACTGGTGGGTCCAGCTGATCCCCCTGGGCCTGGGGAATGTGACAGGAGCTGGGCAGAGGCATGTCAGGAGCCTCCTGCAGTCTGGCTTCCCCCAGGATCTGTTGGAGCAAAGAATTCCCGGTGGCTCCAGGGCTGGGAGGAGGAGTTTGCAGCAGGCCCCAGCTTGCAGAGACAGAGAAAGCAGCTCCTGGGTCCAGCTGGAGAGGAGTGGTCTCCTGGCTCTGTGGCAGGCAAGGCGGGCAGTGGGAAGGGCGTGGCCTGAGAAGTGCCACATGCCCATATCCCCTCTTAGGCCTCTACCCAACCCCATGCCCTGAGCCTCTCCACCCCAAAGAGAGTGGGAGCATCAGGGTTAGGGAGGGGTGAGCAGGGAGAGGAAGAAGCCAGGGAGCCCAGGAGCCCGCAGCCCGCAGTCCAAGATGGGAGGCACGTGCAGTGCTCTCTGGCAACCCCCAGTCTGAAGAAGGAGTACAAGTCTTAATGAGTCAGGCTAAGGTGCAAACCAGGAGAGAAGATAATCATGGGGTGGGCTTGTAGGTGGAGGAGATGCCCAGGGAACCTCTTGATTGAAGCGGGATAATCCAGATTCGTGCTCTAACCTCATGATGTGGCCTCTATGTTACATCAGCTGGAGGTGGGGAGGACGAGAGAGTGGGGGCCACAGGCCACAGTGAAATGTCCTCATGCGGCAACATGATCTTCCTTAGGCTTAACCCCAAGCTCAACTAAACCCTGAAAGGAATGGTTCATACAGAGCTGAGAGAGGAATCTATTCCACATGCACTCCACAGAGAGGGGCACCCTCCCCTGGAAATGAAGTCATCTCTCCATTTTTGGGCCAGAGAGGCTGAAGGCCTGGCACTGTGAGGCATGAATCAGAAAGCTTGATGTTTGGAGGAAGCTTGGAGCCGACTCCTTTCTCCTTCCTGGGCTGGCCATTCCCCCCAGGGTGCCAGTGGGGCTGAGTACCTCCGTATCATCAAACTAAGTGGCTGGGATGAGCCAGCTGGAGGAGACATCCCATCTGAGGCACAGGGGACCTTAGTCTGATGGTAGAGACAGGGTCTGCCTTACAAAGCTCCAGACTAGAGTGGAAAGTGGTGGTAGACACACATTAGCCCACCCTGGCCCCTGCACCCAGAACATAGCAAGAGAAATGATCTGAGCTTCAGAGAGGGTATGTAACTTGCCCAAGGTCACACAGCAAGTAGTATTATCAGATCCAGATGTTTAGTTCGCAGAGCTGTGCCTTCTTCACCACTCTGTGATCCCAAGCCGCCTCCTGCTTCCCTGGATTAGAGTCAGCATCAGGGAAAAGGGGCAGAGGGATCAGTGGAGACTTCTGAGGGAAAGGCCATTTAAGCCCCCCTTAACTAGCCTCTTGGGTTCCCAGAGCTGGACTCCAAGGCCATGTCCGAGAGCCATGGGTTGTACCAGGAAGGGCTGGGGACAGAAGCTCTTCTTGCTAGAGCTTAGGAAAAGAAGTAGGCAAAGCTTCAGGGAACACAAACAAGTCAGAATAAAATTATCAGGTTTCTGTGGCCATTCAGCCTCTCTCCTCAACCACTCACCAGGGAAATACTCCCAGAAAAGAGATGGAGAGTTAGGAAAAGGACAGAGAAAGGGAAGGGGGCAAGAGAAGAAAGAGATAGAGAGAGACTGCCCCACCTCCACACATGTGCTTGCACACAAGGAAGCTAATCTGTATATTTCTGGGCATGCGTGTCTGTTTCTGCCCACGGTCAAGTCGCTGGGCATCTCCCCTGCGGTGCATCGCGGTGTTGTGCTTCTCTCTGTGAGTATATAAGCTGCGTGTGCATCTCTCTGTGTATGTCCCTGTACAACCATGTGAATGCCTCCTGTACACATTTGTCTCTATGTGTGGCTCTGCCCCTCCCCATACTCCCTGCATCCCATTGTGTGCGCCCACCTACCTGTGTGCAAATCTTCTGTGGGTTCACGAGTGCACGTGCAGTGTCTGTGCGCCTGGCTTTCTGGGCCTGCCTGGTCTCCAAGCATTTCTCTGGGGCCTTTGTATTCTGAGGTTTGGAGTAGGAGGGACTTTTATTCCCCCTTTTTAAGCAATCTGCACAGG
Organism: Cacajao melanocephalus; assembly: GCA_963573385.1. NCBI lineage: Eukaryota > Metazoa > Chordata > Mammalia > Primates > Pitheciidae > Cacajao > Cacajao melanocephalus. The sequence goes on from CAUYLG010038285.1 coordinate 90,042, forward strand.
CCCGGGAAATGGGAAATGCATGGCGAGGAGGCCACTTGTCCCTCTCAAAGTGTCTTCATCTTGGAGGGAGAGACAGCAGTCACCCAAGGACTGACTGATGCAATTTCTCCCAGCTCCCCAGGTCCAATAGCCATGCTGCTCAGAGAAGGGGCAGGGGCACAAGGTGGGGTGGGGTGAGGTGAGGAGACACGAGAGCTGAAGGAACTCTTCCTCTTTACCCCACCTTGAAATGAGACGGGAAGATATGAAAGAGAAACACTTTGGGGTCGGTGACTTTTTCTTTTCAACCGTAATTGTTAGAACATTACTCACCTCCCCGGGTCAAGGGGAACTCTAGTCTCTTGAAAACCAGCTCCTTCGTGGGCGGGGTCGAGAGGGTCTTTGCAGAGGCCTGAAGTTCATCCCCACACCCCGTTTTAACTCCCTGCCTCCCAGCATCTTCCTCTAGTTCCCTCTCAGCTCCATCACGTCCCCCTCCTGCCTCCTCCTGGAGGCCGGGGAAGGAAAGGGTTATCCCAGGGGCAGTGGGGATGAGAAATACCTATAGGATGCTTTTTGGAAGGAAGAAGCCTCTGCGCATTCAGCTGAGAGGAGCTTTGCCATCACTACCATGGGAGGAATCAAGATTAGACACCAGACAGAAACTAGAAAGACTTCGAGCAGGGGAGGAGAGAAATGAGAAGCAGGAAATCATCGCCCACCTTCTCTGACTTTCCTCTCTCTTCGCACATCCCTTGTACATTCTGGGGAGGTCCTTGATCTCCAAGGCCCCGTCTACACAGGCCTCAGCTACCTGGATCACATTCCATTGACTTTCTGGATACAATCCCAGAGGCAAGTCCAGGCATCCAAACTCAAATGAGGTTTGGAGCTGAGTAATCAGCTGCTATGGCTTTGCAGACATTTTGTCGGGGAACAGCCAGCTCCCCACCCCCACCTCAGATTTGGGGGTGGAGGAGGGGCAGCCTGTCACTGGGTGTCTTCCCCCTCAACCACCACCACCGTGTTCTCCCTCTTCCCACCTGCAAGTAATTTGGCCAATGGGAGGGCAGTTAAGATTGCAGTGTGGAATCCCTCAAGAGCGGTGTGTGTTTGGTGAGGAGGGGGCTACCTCCCTTCCCCGAAGACCCCATGTGCCCTTTTCCTCTTCACAGCAGCAAATTACTTGTAATTATCTCACATTGAAAGCCTTCAGGAGCTGCTCCCAAAATTGCTTTAATTGAATTAATTAAATCTCATTTTGTTGGGGGAGAGTATGGAGCATGACTTAAAATAGTACATGGGGAGAGGGAAGGTGAGGGACCCAGACAGGAGGGGACACCCAAGTCAGCTTTCCTGCTGCTGAGGCCCTTGAAGATGGCAACATGTGCCCTGGACATTCTCTGGACACAATTTCCCGCCTTCCAGTTTCAGCTGACTTCAGATGCACTGCGCTGCACTTTCTGCATTTGAGACCTTGCCTGGATCCAGCTCTCGGATGGTGGTGACCAGGGATGCTTTGAGTTCTCCAGCCTCATTCCTCCTCCGCCCCCTTAGGAGGCAATTATCCCAGAGGCAGAAGGTGAATGGAGGGCAGTAGGAATTCCCCCTGGCTGTAACACCTCCCCTTTCTTCCCCCGATAATCACAGCAGTTGTAAATGCCATTTATTAAGTGCTTACTATGTTCCAGGCACCGTGTCAAGCATGTTACAAGCACTATCTCATTTTGTCATCACAACCACACTGCAAAGCAAGTCCTATTAGTATTCTCATTTGGGCAGGGGTGGGGGATGGGAAGAAGCAAGGCTCAGAGAGAGGTTAAGTAACTCACCAGAAGTCACACCGCTAGCAGGTGACAGAGCTGGGACTCTGTAGCATAGAGCCCCTGTTCTTAACCACACAGTCTTGGTACCTGGCCATTACTGACCCAATTTTCCCAGCGGGGCTTTTTGGGGAAAGGAACCATGGGGCTCTCCTTCTACAGCCTTGATGGCTTGGAGGGAAGAGAACAGGCACCTCCTCCACCCCGGCTCCAGGGCCATCACCACCCAGGAGCTCAGGGAAACTGGACCAGCTCCCAAATGGAAAAGAGATTCCCAATTCCCCTGAAAAGGAGGGATGGGGGAAGGAGAGGGGGGACACTGTCAGCTCAGCTGGCCTCTGGCTGAGAGAGTAATTACACTCCTTCTGCTACTTAACTTTACAACCTGGGCTGTTGTTTTAACAATGTGACTTGTGTTGGGCTGTCCAATTAATCTCGCCTTTGGAGGCTTTCCTAGATGGGGCGGTAGATCTTATCTTGGGTCTGTGGAAAGAGGTGTGTGCTACCTGCAGTGGGCGGGAACAGCTGCCCGGAGGGCCTGTGGCCTCAGAGGAGACCCGGAGGAGACAACTGGGGCTGGGGTGACTGAGCCGGTGGAGGCTGGTCCCTGAAGCAGGGAAGGCACTGGAGGAAGAGAAAGAGGTTTCTCCTCCGGGTACTCCCATTCCTCACCACTCTTGGATCTTGGCTTTGGCCTGCCTTTGCCATGTGCCATCCCCAAGAGAATCCTCTGGGTGTGTTTTGTGGAATGGGGGTGGTCACTGACCCAGAACAGGATGAGGAACTGCAGCGTTGGGAGCTGGGGGGTTTCATACACCTCTGCCCTACATATGACTCCAATGTGGCTTCTCTTTGGCCTGCAGAGTTGGCTGGAAGTGTCTAAGCGGGCTTTTCAGATGAGGCAGACACGGAGTTTGCAGTGTCCAGGAACAGGCCTAGGCAGTAAGAGGGAAGCTCAACTTGGAAGCGTTTGGCCTGGATTTGAAGGCCCCTCCCCCAACCCCTCAGGCCATGCTGGGCTGGATTCCCTGAATTATTCTGCCACCCTTGTCCTCAGCCCCCCTCCCACCTCGTTCCTTATCCTGCTGATCCTGGTGGGAGCGAGGGTGGTGCTATGTAGTCTGGTGGGGTGTGGTGGCCAGAAGTCTGTCAGGTTCTGCTGCTCCCAGGCTGCCTGTCCTTCTCGCCCAGTACTGACCCACCAGGCCCAGGCTAGGTCGGAGCCCCTTGACAAGACCCATGCTGCTATCTGTGTTCCCTTTGCCTGGAACTCACCACAGCAGCGTCTGGTCATTTGTTTGCCTCGGTCACCATGGTATCCCTAGGAGACAGCAGAGCACAGGCTCTTCAAATGTTTGTTGGATGGAAGAGAATTCCAGTTTTTTTTTGGTGTTTTCGTTCTCAGAACTGCCCCTCCTCCTTCCCCAAGGTGAGCTGAGGCCATCCTGCCCCCAAGCAGCACACCTCTCCAGGTAGGACTGGACCGGATCCGTGGGCGTGCCCTCTCTCAAGGTGAACTGGGCCTCTCCCTGGGCTAAAGGTGAGGCACAGGGGCTGGAAGCTGCCTGGCTCCCTCCAGAATGGGGCCAGGAGAGCGTCTGCTGGGGAGGAGTACTCAGACCTTGCATGAGCATCTCCTGGGTTCACACAGGAGCGTATGAAACAGTGGACATTGTTAGAACATTCCAGAGACAGAATCACAGAGCTACTTAGTGGCAAGGCAAATCTGGAGTCCAGTGCCTCTGATTCCTGTAATTCCATGGCAGAAGAGTCAGCTGGACCAGAAGAGATGCTTGCCCAGCCCCTACCCATGAGAAGTCAGGAAACAAACACACCTCACAGCCAACATGCAAAGTTTTGTACAAACTTTAATCTCTGGAAGCTCGTGGTGTGAAGCTCAAGCTCTGATTGGTTCTAAATCTGCACAGTTCCTTTGAACAGAGACAGCTGTGAGGAGCTGAATCGATGGGCCTACCCATCTGTTTGGGGGTGTCTATACCCGCACTAATCTAGAGAGCTAGTTTGTCCCCATTTTTCCCCAAGTATTGCCTTACTGGGTTTTCAAAAGCTTGTGCCTGTGGGTTCATGGGACTAGGAGAGAGCCTTTCAATAAATACCTATTGAATTATATGAAAAATTAGACCCATTATCTACTCAAAAAGGGGAGATGGGGGAAAGAGGGCATTTTTTAGGAGGAGAGCATAAATTACCCATAGGTCCATGAACTCTACATTTTTCTATATCTCTTCTACCTCCCAGGATAGTAAGTACCTAAATCGGTTATGGGGGTAACGGGCTGACCTCAGGGAAAAATCGCTGGGTGGGTGGGAGCTGATGGTAGCTGCTGTTGAGGTCCGCTTCTGCTTTTGCTCACAAATGGGTTGGGCAAGGCCCAAGGCACACACACAAAAAATATTCCGTGTTTCTCGCTGGTTTTGTACCCAGGCTGTCGTGGTGGGGGGGAGTGGCAAGACCAAGGGTCCTGGGGACAGTCTCAACTCCAGCCAATGGCTCTCTCTCCAGAGTCTTTGTCCTGCTGGAGTGAAGGTGTCCAGTCCATGGTAGTGGTAGGGACAACAGTTACGGTCAAGGTCCTTGATTTAGGGGTACAGGCTCTGCTCTTTTTCTCCTCTAGCTCCTTGTCCTCTAGAGAAAACCCATCTGGAGCTGGTTTCCTCCCAGCCCAGAGAAGGTGCAGGCAGATGGCCTGGGTCCTGGGCTTTGCAGGAGGGCTGGGGGCCTGATCAGCCCTTCCCCAGACTCACATCATCTGAGACGAAGCCAGGACATCTGAGGAGTGATGCTGATACCAGGCTCCAAAGCTGTTGCCATAGCCACCAGTGGGGGTGGGCAGGGTCCCTGCCTTGGGTAGATCCCAGAGGGAGGGGAGGGGTGGAGAGCAGGGAGACACGGAGAAGGTCCTCCCAGGGAAGTCTCTTTCTGGCCCCCCAGAATTCTGCTTCAGGAGCTTCTTATACTTAGAGCGTTTGTTCTGAAACCAGATCTTTACCTTCGGGGAGAAAAGGGAAAAGAATGAAAGATCAGGAGGAAGATATGTGTGAAAAGTTTCGAGGAAGGAAAAGGGAGCCAGGTGTAGGAGCGGTCGTGGGAGCCCAGCCGAGTCTGGGAACATTTGCTCCAGGCCTCCACAGCCCCAGACGTCGCCTGAGTTCCTGCCTCTGAGCTAGTATCCATGTCTCCCTGCCTGCTGTACCCTCCTCTTCCTGACCCACTCCACCCCACCCGCACATACATGCACACCTTTCAACACACATTCCCGCCAGCGCTTGCTAAGAGCCAGCTCCAAACATTCCCCGGAGAACTGTGACAACAGGGCCACAGCACCAAGCCATCAGTCATTCACACCTGGGGCTGGGGAATGAGTTCCCAGAGAACACGTGTGGGGAAGGTGAGAGCTCGGGAAGGATGACACTGGCCCCACCTGGGTCTGTGTGAGGCCGAGCTGCGCTGCCAGCTGGGCCCTCTCGGGCAGCGCCAGGTACTGCGTGTGCTGGAAACGCTGGTTTAGGTGCTGGAGCTGCAGGCTGGAGTAGATGGTCCTCGGCTTGCGGAGCTTTTTGGTAGGGGCCTGCGGGCGCCTCTCCGAGGGTTCCGGAGACAGCTGCGGCTTCTCCGAGTCTGGTGGGTAGCACAACACGGTGTAGGGGGCGAGGAGGTGAGCGAAGGGGTAGGACGGGCGATTTCATAGGCTTATTTGCATCTCGTCTGCGGGACGTGGGCGGCAATTAGCAAAAAGCACAGCCACGAGGATCGCCCCCTTGCCCCTGCCCTCTACCTTCCGCGTGGAGCGTTTCAACCCCCACGTTCACCGCGCCAAGTGATACAAGGCGCAGTTCTGCTCTCAGGGACCTCCCACTCGTATGGGTTCTGTGATCGCAGGAAGAAAGCGCCGAGGGCCACAGCCTAGGTACCGCGGCGCCTGCGGTGGAAGGTCGGAGTTCAGCCCGGAGCGGCGGCGCCAGCTAGGGGTAGGGCGGGGCAGAAAGGCTAGTCGAGGGCTAACCCGAGGCCTAGAGATGGCAGAGGAAGGACATTGCAGGCGGAGGGAACTCAAGAGCAAGGCTCAGAGGCTCGAGATGGTGTCCGCGTGGCAGCCTCTGGCTGTGGCCGGAGAGGTGGGTGACAGGCCCGGCTGAGACCTTGAGTCCCAGCCTCGCAGCGCATACAGTGACCCCTGGTTTGCCCTGGTCTCGCCTACTGTAACGGGGTGCCCCTCTGCCCAGGCGCACCCCACAGGAAAAGTGATCATCTCTCCCCTCCCGCTGTGGCCGGATGGGTTTTCAGGGGCCCCAGAAGCTGAGTCTGAGTGGGGCAGCCCCGTCCTACGTGGGGCAGCGCACACAGAGGGGTTCCCGCGGCAGGGAAAGTGAACCGGCTTCCAAGAGAGCGCAGCGCAGCCCGGCCGGGCCACTCTTGGATCGCGCGGCGGTGCCGCAGCCGCCGCGGGGAATCTGATCAGCTCTGGCCCGCCTAGCTCTCCTGGAATCTCGACCGTGGGACAGCCAGGCCCTAGAATGCTGAGGGGCGGGGAAGCGTTAGGACAGGGCTTTTCGTTCTTCTGAGCCAGCCACCCTAACCTGCAAGGCTCTACGGGGACGCTGGAGAGGTCCCAGGCAATGGGAGGAGTAGGGCGGATGGAGCAGCCTCAATGCCCGCGGGCTTAGGGCAGCGTCCGCCGCATTCCCTGCGGGTCTGTCCAGCTGACCTGAGCCAAGAAAGAGTGGCTTGTGTCCGCCTGCGTCCCCCCACCTTCTTCCCCTAGTCAGGCTCACCCTGCACACGTCAGTGTACCCGCCCTCGGCCAGCCAGCGGTCACCAGCTGCCGTCACCTCCCCCGCATCCCTCACCCGTGGCCTCGGGCGCTGCGGGCTTCTGAGATCCTCCCTCCTCGACCCTGCCTCAACCAATTCCCAGAAAAACCGTTGGGTTTCCGCTCCCGCCCGCGCCTGTCCTGCCTCGATCCCACTGCTGACAGCTCTGGGCTGGCAGCCCAGAGCCCACCCGCGCCTCTCTGGCTGCGTGGACTGCGCAATTCGAGCGGGAACGCAGGGCATCTCTAAGGCCGACCCGGTTGCTGAACTCGCGCAGCCCTTTATGCCCCAACTCTCGCAACAGACCCCCTCCAAGTTCCTTCCCTGACGGCTGTCTTTCTCTATCCCAGTTCTAGCAAGTTGCAACTGGATCCGTCCGGGTTGTGATCACGGAGCCCCAGGGCCTCCCTACAGGCTCAACAGCCAAACCTCTTCCGGAGGCAGGGGTGGACAGAGAGTGGAAGTGAAAGGAGGACCCCAAGCTCTTGATCACATGCCCTTCACTCTAGAATGCCCAAACCCACCAGTTCCAGTAGGGAAATGCTAGAAATGTATTCTAAGGAAATCTGGATGTGTGGTTTTTCGTTAGATTGGGGAAAGTTCTTAAAGAAAATGAACTCTCTCTCTACTCTGTTGTCCTTAGATCAAACGAAGGAAACACAAGGGATGTGGCAGACAAGACTGACAACACCAGCCTACTGCCAATAACTCTCATGAAGACAAGGTCAAGGTTTCCCCCCTCCCCCAGACACACATACACAAACATATCCTATTAGCATACACTGAACGATTCATTTGTAAAAACTAGAACTGCTCCTTGAAACTGCCCCTACTCCAACCACACCCGCCGCCCAGGAGAGACAGCCTCAGTTCTGCCACAGAAGGCAGTTAACCTTTGGGGGTTTAGAGGAAGCTCCCTAAAATCAATGCTCCTGGCCGCATGCTTTACCCATCTATACATCAAAGAAATTGAGCTCCCAAATCCTAGGGTCACTTCTGGCTCTGATGGTTTGTGAGCTGATGCTAGAGCCACAGGAGAAGGGAGGAAGATGTCTTGGTCCTGAGCTGACGCCAGTGAAGTCACCTAGTGGCTGTGCCTCCTTGGAAGAGACTGTGCCAAAGACAATTGCAGGGGGAGGGGTGTGGCCAATTAGATGGAGGCAGAGAGTCCAGGGACCTGGAGGCTAAGCTGGAGCCAGTGCAGATGGGATTGTGGGCAGTGCCCATACCCAGATTTTATGTCGGCTCAGCTGCAAGGCCCAGGATCCCAAAGATGGGCCAGCTCCACCTCCAGGCCTTCCAGTGAGCACTTTTTTCAGGAGCTCAGCGTTGCTCCAGGCAATGGGCCTAACCTACCCCAAAGCCAAAGGGTGGCGATTACAGCGATGGCCTGCCCCTTTGGCTGGAAGGCTGAGGTAGTCAGGGAGAGATGAGGGACTTTCTGACCAGCCTTTGGCCACATTCTCAGAACAATGGACAGAGCGGTCCTAGTCCCAGATTCTGCCAGGCCAGCTTCCAGTCAAGGTCTGGCCTGGTCTGAGGAGAGCGGGTAAGGCCAGGGAAGGGAGAGGACGGAGCCCAGAATCAGCCTCGGTGTGTACAGCCCTCCAACCAGGACTTGATTTATTTTTCAGGGTTTGGCTTGATCACCGCTTTCTGAGACAAGACTGAAGCGGAGAGGGGCGACATGGGGCAGGAATGGAGTGCAGGATTGGGGGGAATTCTGAGGAAGGGGCTAGGCCCCCATCCCCATATCTGGATTGCTTCAGTTTTCCCTTACTCGTAGGTACACACAGTCCCACTGCTCCAGTGGGTGGGGTGGGAGCCCTCCTGCCGTCTTTATACAACTGCAAATCGAAACCAGGTCGGTTTTGAAAGGAGATCTAGATCTACTCTCCCCCTCCCCTCCCCCTCATGTCTCCCGCCCCATCCCTTCGCCCTCCTCCCCACCCCCACAACCCAGGGAATCCGAGGAAGGTTTGAATCCCGCTAGCTGCGTCCAACCAGGCGAGGGAGATGTTTAGGGGCGCACAGGAGCCGTACCCCAGAGGTGGGAAGAGCGGCCACGGCTGAACTTACCTGCCTCGCGTTCCTGAGGGTGCTCTGCGGGGCCGCAGAGGGGCTGAGAGAGCGCTGTGGGTTGCTGGCAGGGCAGGTAGGAGTCTCCGGGGTTCGCTGGGCCGGTGTAGGGGTAGGACAGGAGGTGGCCATACGGCCTGGAGTAAGACAAATCGGAGGAGGCTGCGGTTGTAGGGGACAGGCCAAGCGGGTAGGCAGCCACTACCGACGGGACGGGGGCAAGGTCTGGGAAGAGAGCTTTGGAGGCGTCCCGGCCGGGGAGCGGGCAGGGCAAAGAGGTCATTGTGGCCGGGGCCCGGGCTGAAGGGCCATGGCCTGGCACGTAGTCCGCTCGCTCTGCCAACTCTCTTTTCCAAGCCGGACGGGGCCCCCCAGCCAGCAGCACCCACACTTAAGATCCCGGGGAAAGTGTCTCTTTGCGCTTCTTTCAGCGGAGAACCCGCGCCTGGGAAAGCGGTTGAGGGGGGGTGCCCCTCATGGCTTTCCCCTCCCCCCTAAGTCCATGGGGGCCCCCCTCCTCTCCATCGGGTTTGGTTCCAGGGACCCGACGGGGGCCCCGCCCTCTTAGACGCCCCGGATTGGCTACTGCCTGCGGTGACCTCACGGAGACTTGGAGCCGGGCCCCGCCCCCCGGGGCAGCCCGCGGTAAAGAAGTGGGAAATGGGAGGGGGCGGTGCGCACGCCCAGGTCGGTCTATCTCGGCGTCTTCTCCAAGAGGTGCTGGGGTTGCAGGGCAGTTGGTGCAGTCCAGGAACCGCGATTATAATGGCAAAAATGCTAGAGAGGTGGCAAGCCTGGATGCCCAAGGGACGGGGAGCTGGGCGGTGGGCAGAGGCCCTGGGGCTGCGGGGACGCAGGGAATCTGCATTCGCAGCCTCCAGATCTCGGGGTTCTGCACGTCAAAAGCCGCCGTGGACCTGCAGGGGAGTCAAGTGCAGACCGCCAGCGCCAGCCGCTTAGTCAGTGCATCGGAATGCGTCGCTGCTGAGCACTGGCAGTTTGTTGGTAAATAGACGCCGGGGCTGGGAGGGTGCCGCCCGGTGCCCAGCCTACCCCGCACGCGTGTGGCGCGCACGCCCCCGCGGGGCGCCCTCGGCCTGGCACGCTGCGACCCGCCGCCACTGTACCCCACGGCCCCCCATGCTGGCTTCCGCTTCCGGCAGGGGCCCATGTTTGGTGGTGACACCGCAGCTCCTCGCAGGCCCCTGAAGCTGCAGAAGGGATCCTCCCTCTGAGCTTTAGCCCGCGCGGTGCCCTGCATTTCCTGGCTCTGCGGGAGGCTGAAGCGTTGCTTGAACCCGGCCAAAGTCAGGGAGTGGAGAGGAGTCCAGTTGGATGGCTTCTGGGAGGGCACAGGAAATACTGCAGGCCAGTCTCCCTGGCGCATTTTCCAGGCTGTGTTCAAGACTTGCCTCTAAACATAAGTGCCCACAGCCTTGATGGACACGTGTCCACGTATACAAGCATTTATTGACACGTGTACACAACTACACAGGGACTCCATTCAAATACAACATATATACTCACATATACCAATATGCAGGTGCCTACACTGATGTTCACACTAGCATTCCTCTGTGAAAAGAGAGGTTCATTTATGGATCTGCAAACAGAGTTTAGGCTGTGATGTGTATACACATCTATATACCTAAAGATGAATTAGCACTATCCCTAAATAAAAACACTATCCAGTACTTGTCTCTTACACAGATTCAATTATGCAAGACAAATCACTGTTGTATGTACTCAAAAATACAGAAGATCTAAGCATATTACATTTATACTTGTGTTCCTACCCCATGAGAAATACCTGTCCACACACATCTAAAATGCCTCACGTTAGGGGAGAGATAGTTCCATCCCTAAACCCACCTGTCTTCACAAATTCCCCAGCACAAAAATCTACACACCTGTTCCCACTTTATGCAACTTGGCAGGCATATTCATGTTTGTACACACACGCATGCTTTCACTGTTAGGGAGCAGAGTGAAGGTAGCAGTCACAGATTTGGGAGATGGAAGAGCATGGTGATAAGAAAAAGAGATCAGGTGAGGTGGCTCAGGCTGGTAATCCCAGCATCTGGGGAGGCTGAGGCAGGCAGATCAGTTGAGCTCAGGAGTTTGAGACCAGCCTGGGCAACATAGGGAGACCCATCTCTGCAAAAAGTACAAAAATTAGCCGGTCAATGTGACCCATGCCTGTAGTCCCAGATGCTCAGGAAGTCAAGGCAGCAGTGAGCTGAGATTGTGCCACTTCACCCCAGCCTGACTGACAGCGTGAGACCCTGTCTCAAAAAAGGAGAAAGAAGAAAGAAGAAGGAGGAGGGGGAGGAGAAAGAAGAAGAGGAGGAGGAGGTGGTGGAGGAGGAAGAAGGAGGAAGCCTAGAAGAATAAGAGAACACGCTGGGGAATAGCTGGGCTCAGGCCTCCTTAGAGAGACAAAATCAATCAAATGGGTGTGCAGGGGTGATTGAAGCTCACAGTTAGGAGTCCTGCAAGGAGGAAGGGCAAGTCTATTTCAAACTGGACTCCCCAGTGGAATAGATAGAGGTGAGTTTTTCCAAGGAGAGACTCCTCTAGCACCTGGCTTGGGGCTCTCCATCTTGAAGCCTTGGAGCTGGGGAAAAAGGGCTCTGGCAGTAGAGCTTCCTTCTCCCGGTGGCTGGAGATCCCACTCCCCTCTCATCCAACAGGGTGTGGAGGATTTGTTCAGTAGAGAAATGCTTTTTTTTTTTTTTTGAGATGGAGTTTCACCCTTGTCACCCAGGCTGGGGTGCAATGGTGTGATCTCGGCTCACTGCAACCTCTGCCTCCCAGGTTCAAGTGATTCTACTACCTCAGCCTCCTGAGTAGCTGGGATTACAGGCATGCACCACCATGCCCGGCTAAGTTTTGTGTTATTAGTAGAGTGGGGTTTCACCATGTTGGCCAGGATGGTCTCGACCTCCCGACCTCAGGTGATCCACCCACCTCGGCCTCCCCAAAGTGCTGGGTTTACAGGTGTGAGCCACCATGCCTGGCTGAGAAATGCTTATTGTATGTGGGATTACCTTTCTCCCTTTCTTCCTTAATTCTAGCTGTGCCACCCTCTCCTTAGAGGTGGGGCTGCGAACCTGTGAGGATATATCCTTCCAAACCTTCATTTCTACCATCGCCATTTCCTCTAGAGGGAAGAAGGCAGCATTTCAGCAGTGCTGAGAAGAGGTTCCAGGGATGGCATCAAAGATGTGCATCAAAGAAAGAGAACATTTTTGGGGTGGGGTTGGCTGTGAGGGAGGGTTTCCTAAAGGAAGTGCTTTTGAGCTGGAATTGACAGGATGAGTGGAAAGATATTTCCTCTTAGAGCCATATGCACTGAATCCTTTCTTGTCGGACCTAGGAAGGAAGGGCAGGCATGGGTTATCTGGCAGGGCTCTGCCACAGCTGGCTTTGGGTATCCTCCAAAGCCAGAAGATCCCCAGTGCATACCTGTCTTAAGTTCTAAGCCCTCAGGGCTTCGCTGAGCTCAGAGGATCTTCACCCCTATGAGACAGCAGGACATACTCTGCAGCCCTTTAGAATTTATCAAGCACTCATAACATCCAAGTCCTGTGCATACACACACACACACACACACACACACACACACACACACACGCTCAAACCCCAGGTACTATTATCCCCATTTTACAAATGAGAAAACATCTCCTTCAAGGCTCCCTTCTCTCATATTCCAGAGGGTGTGGGGTTGGGGCACCTACTTAGGATACACTGGGGTCTCCTCAGATGCAGGCTCCCCAGGGAGGGATCCTCTCCAATTGGAATCCCATCTCACCAACCTCAGGAAAGGTGGAGATGGTGCAGAAGTGGGCTGGTAAGTGCAGTAATCTTATATTGGATCAGTAGGGAGAGAAAATGCTTGCTTAGGAAAACAGTTGGACCAATACAGAGAAGATTAGCATGGCTCCTGTACCAGGATGTCACACAAATTTATGAAGCATTCCATATTTTTTAAAAAAATTTAAACAGAGAGGGCTGACAGGGCACATTGGCTCATGCCTGTAATCCCAACACTTTTGGAGGCTGAGGTGGGTGGATCATGAGATCAAAGGATTGAGACCATCCTGGCCAACATGGTGAAACCCCGTCTCCACTAAAAATGCAAAAATTAGCTGGGGGTGGTGGTGCGTGCCTGTAGTCCCAGCTACTTGGGAGGCTGAGGCAGGAGAATTGCTTGAACCCAGCAGGTGGAGGTTGCAGTGAGCCCAGATGGTGCCAGTGCACTCTGGCCTCACAACAGAGCAATACTCTGTCTCAAAAAACAACAACAACAACAACAAAAATGCCGGGCGCGGTGGCTCACGGCTGTAATCCTAGCACTTTGGGAGGCCGAGGTGGGTGGATCACCTGAGGTCAGGAGTTCAAGACCAGCCTGGCCATCATGGTGAAACTCCATCTTTGAAAATAAAAAAAGAGAGAGAGAGAGAGACCCCCCTTGAGACGCCCACCTGAGGCCTGGGTTGGGTTCTGGTCCAATTCAGCTATGAAGCTGCTGGTTGAGATATTTTGTGTCAGTCATTTGCCTTCTCTGAGACTGGTTTGCCAGAAGGGATAAAAGAATTGAGCTGGACTAAGAACTCCAAGCCTTTGTCATTTGCTTTACGACAAATTGCAAAAACTAAAATCCAAAACCATGATAAAACCAAGAAGAAGGGGGGAGGAGGAGGGATGGAAAGAAGGAAGAAAAAAAAACCCTCTTTCCTGTCACTGTCAATATCTCAGGCCCCTAGGTCGTCACAAAAGCCAGAAGTGGCTCTCCCAAGTCTCCCTGACAGATCCTCTCGCTTAGCGCCAGCGGACCGCTGGGAAAATTCTAGCACCCTGGCGATGCGGTGGAGCCAAACCGCGGGGCCCAGAGTTTGAGGGGAGGGAGGGGAGAAACTGCGCCGCGGGGGTCTCGGGATTTGGCCGAGGCGCGGGTATTGGACCTAATCCGCTAGAGGCACGGTTTGCGTACTCTTCTTGAGTTGCCAGGCAAACGCCATCGCATCCGCTCTGGTAATGATTCCTTGAGCAGCAGAAGCGCCCACGATGGTGGGACGCATTCCTTGCTTGATCACCCTGAGTTCCGACCCTCCCAGTAGCGGGAACTCCCTCTGAACCATCTCCTTCCCTGGCGGTCCGTCGCGGGCACTCCTAACACTTGGTGAGTGCGCAGAGCTCTCCGCACTGTCGCTTACAGCACGGCCCTAGGAGCAGAGGTCTGTGTCAAGGTGTGTAACCCTGAGCCCGCTCTCAGGGCAGCACCTGCGTGGATCTGCCCGAGGGAACAGAGATTCAACCGCAACCACAGTCCTCCGCAATCCGTGGCCCTTCCGGGATTATGCGTGCCCTTTTTCCTCTATCCCACCCACCGGCCCAAAAACGAACTTTTAGTTTAGTGTTGTCATTCTCCGTGGATTTTAAGTTTTATTTGGAAGGACCTTTCTTTCTTAGTAGCTCAGGTTGGAGAAATTGGATAATTCGGTTTGGCGCCGGGAGAAAAGGAATCAGATATTCTCCCCAGCCTTCCTGAGCTCGGCCCTGTGCGCTGTGAATAGATCCCCCGTATTCAGCGAGGCCCGGCGAAGGGGCAGTCTGGAGAGGCCTGCGTTCTTCTCTCTGGACTTTTCCTGAAATTTGGAATGATTGCGCCTCTTTTTCTCTTTCTGATCGAGCATTTAGTGCTGGCGCAAGCCGGGCAGCCGACTGGTTACTGAGGCTACCGCCAGCCCGGCCATGAGTTTCCATTTGCGCTCACCTCCAAGCTCCCCGAGCGCTTTCTCAGGGATTGGAGTTCCCGTCTCATTTTCCAAATAACCCCGGAGAAGCTTTCAGGAGAGAAGGAGAGAAGAGGCCTTGGGGTCAGCACCACCTCGATTTCAGCACCGTGCACGCGGCAGTGGGGCTCCCACACCCATCTCCCGCTGCGGCCCTCGGAGACCTTCTCCCAGAGTCTTCTTCGCATTACTTGCAAATTTCAGCCTCTGCTCAGGAAAAGTCTTTTCTTTCAGATTAGCTGGGATGTTTTATGTACACACTAAACATGTTAACAATAAAACCAGGAACAATTCTTGGACCTGAATATCCCCCCCATGACACACACACACACACACACACACACACACACACACACACACACGGGGCGAGGGGGAGAGAGAGAGAGAACGGTTAACAAAAAATGGGGCGGTTTTGAGGGTGTCTTGGAACTATACTGCACCGCTGGGTAGCCACGCGACGCTGAACTTCGCTGGGTGCGGGAGGAGGAAATACCCGGGGATTGGGGACGCGTTGGCTGGGGGACGCGTAAGTTCCGGGCTCGGGGGCCCGGAGCTCTAGAGTTTTCCTTTGGGTGTCCCACCCCAGCCCTGGTGGACCGAAGGGAGGTGCCGGCACCGGGAGCTGGGCTGACAGACCGCCAGGTGGCCTGCCAGGGTGCCCCGGAGGAACGTAGGGAGCCGGGGAGAAGCCCTGAGGCCAACCCGGCTGCAATGAATTCGCCAGCCCGAACGAAGGCAGCTCCGCCAGTCTCTTCAGACCTTCCCAGACCTAGCCATGGAAACTAGGCGTTTTGCCGACGACTTCATCGCCGGGTGTGAAAGCCGGAGGTGGGAGTTGGAAGGTTCCTCTAGCGGCAACATCAAAGACAATGCAGGCACTGGAGCACACAATACAACACACAGTGCGCACACATACACACCACAAACACACAGATGCACAGACGGCTACTTCCACAATAGCCTCAGCACACACTCCAGAGGCAGACACAGTGACATCACACACACACAACACACACAGCATGCGGCCACCACACATCCACACACAACCCCCTGCCCCCCCCACACACACACAAACACTCACGCTGCCCTCTGAACCCCGTGGAGTTGATGGAGGTTCTACAAGGGTGAGGTTATTGGTTTAAGTTTTTGAGCAGTGACCCTACCCAGACCAGACCCTTTGGAGGTCCAGACTGCTTTTCTTTCATAACAAAAAGTCTGGTGCCTAAATCCTGATCACGGCAGCTCAGCCTGGGAGGAGACGGCCTTACCTCTGCTGGTTTGGGCCTGGGAGAAGGAGGGCAATATTGCCTTAGGGGGGAGAGTGGAGTAGCCGCTTGAGCACACAGATGTACCATACCCCTTCCCTTCAACATGAGAAAAATAATCACAACTACAAAAAACCTCAAACTCAGCCTTTCCCTCTGTGTACCCCTGTGTTGGGCTCTTGGGACCCCAGGCCTGGTGTGGGGGAGGGTGGACGGAGGTAAGGTGGAAGATAACTCGGTCCCACCCTCTCCTCTCTCCCCAAACCTTCCCCTCACCTTGTCCAGCTGTGGGGGTGGGACGGGAGTGGTTGGCTGAGAGAAGGGTCCTGGACCCACACTCATCCGTTTTCAGAGGGGGTGGTGCATCATGCACCTCCTCCAGCCTGGCTTCCACCCTACGCTGTCAATCACCCTCATTAATTTTCCTTGGGAAATGATCCCACACTGGAAGTTCACCAACTGCTGCCTGGGAAAGGCTGGAAGACATGGTGAGGGGGAAGGGAAATGGGCGGAGAAGTGGGGAGAGTGTACACTGGCTGCATGGGGTGAGGGCGGTGCCAGCTGGTTGGGGAACCCAGCCCCCAAAGACTTTCCATCTTCTCAAGTCAGTTTTCCTCTCCCCTCCCCTGGACGCCCCTCCCAGACTCTGAGCTGACTCACCTGTCCAGGCTGGACCTTGGGGAGAAATAGCCCTTTGCAGCCCAAATTCTGGCATGAGCCCCAAAACCAGTGAGCAAGGGAGCTCATCCCCACACTCCCAACCACCAGTCAACCCAATGGGGCACCACTGCCTCAGGTGCTTTCCACAGGAAAGGGAGGGAGGGCAGGGTAGTAGACCTCTGGATATGTAGGCAAGAGGATCCAGATGAAGGCTCAGTTCCTGGAGACCCCTCTAAGGAACCTTGCAGAGCCTGTCCCAGGGCCTCTGAGGGAGAAGCAGAGCAGTGGCGACCTGGGCTTGTGCCTTGAGTAACACAGTATTGATAATACTAGCAAACACTTAAGTGTTGTCTGTGCTCCAGGCCCTTTGCTAAGCCCTTACATGGTTCATTTTATTGAATCATCACAAGAATTCTATGTGGTATTCTCTCTCTACAAGAATATAAGACAGGCTGGGCACAGTGGCTCACACCTGTAATCCCAGCACTTTGGGAGGCTGAGGTGGGCACCTGAGGGTCGGGAGTTTGAGACCTGCCTGACCTACATGGAGAAACCCCATCTCTACTAATGATACAAAAATTAGCTGGGCGTGATGGCACATGCCTGTAATCCCAGCTACTCCAGAGGCTGAGGCACGAGAATCTCTTGAACCTGAGAGGTGGAGGGAATGAAACTCCATTTCAAAAAAATAGAAAAGAATATAAAACATATTCTATCAATAGTACCTTCATTTTATAGGTGAGATAATTGAGGCACAGAAAGGTCAAATAACTTGCCTAAAAGCTGGAACTGGCCGGGCGTGGTGGCTCACCTCTGTAATGCTAGCATTTTGGGAGGCTGAGGTGGGTGGATCACCTGAGGTCAAGAGTTTGAGACCAGCCTGACCAACATGGTAAAACCCCAGTTCTACTAAATACAAAAAATTAGCCCGGTGTGGTGCCTCATGCCTGTAATCCCAGCTACTTGGGAGGCTGAGGCAGAAGAATCGCTTGAACCTGGGAGGTGGAGGTTGCAGTGAGCCAAGATTGTGCCACTGCACTCCAGCCTGGGTAGCAAGAGTGAAACAAAACTCTGTCTCAAAAGGAAAAAACAAAAAACAAAACTGGAACTGGAACCCAAGCCAGCTGTCCCTCTTAACTACTATGGGGTTGTCTTTCCTGGAGAAGCACCACTCAGCAAGGGCAGAGGAAGGGCTGAAGGTGGCTGAGAAGAGGAGAGGAACCCAGGAGAGGAATGCCCTCTATAGAATGGCAGTAAGAGAAGTAATAATATTAATAGTGGCTAATATTGTGTACTGGACATAATTTACATGCATTTTCTTAGAAATCTTCACACAATCCTGCAAAGAGAGTCGTATTATTATTATTTTTTTTAAGATAGGGTTGCCGAGGCTGCAGTGAAGTGCTGAGAACATGACTCACTGCAGCCTCAACCTTGTGGGCTCAAGCGATCCTCCTGCCTCATCCTCCCAAGCAGCTGGGACTATAGGCATGTGCCACCATGCCTGGCTAATTTTTAAATTTTTGTAGAGACAAGATCTCACTATGTTGCCCAGGCTGGTCTCAAACTCCTATGCTCCATCCAGAATGCTACTCCCGGTTTTTTTCTTTTGACTTTTGAGATGGAGTCTCACTCTGTTGCCCAGGCTGGAGTGCAGTGGTACGATCTCAGCTCACTGCAGCCTCCACCCTGGGTTCCAGTGATTTCTGGCTAATTTTCGTATTTTGAGTAGAGACAGGGTTTCACCATGTTGGCCAGGCTGGTCTCAAACTCCTGACCTCAAGTGATCCGCCTCCCTTGGCCTCCCAAAGTGTTAGGATTACAAGTGTGAACCACTGTGTCAAGCCGTGAGAATCCTATTCTTATCCCCATTTTACAGATGAGGAGACTGAGGCACAGAAAAAGTGTGTGCAGGGCCCACATCCACTTGGCTGAAAGGCAAGAAAGTGAGGAAAGAGCTGAGACTGAGAGTCAGGAGGCTCCACACCAACCAAGAGCTTCACATGGGGCCCACGGACCGTGGAGAAGACCAGGATGGGAGTGGAGAGGCTTCCCAGGGGCATCTTGGGTACCAGGGTGGGTTGGGGAGGGAAGTGAGAAGGAAAGGTTTAAGGGGGTGGTGGCAAAGGCAGTGGGAAGGAAGGGAAGCATGAGAAGAGTGGCTCAAAGACAAACACTACTGGGCCTGGTAACTACCAGACAGGGTAGAAGCAAAAAGGACTGTGACATTCCTGGCCTGGGCAACCAGAGGAGCCATTTGTCTGGTTCACAGATTCAGGCATTTGATGGTGGGGATGAACCATGGACCAAGATCATGGGTTAGATGTTCCAGCCGGCAGCCAGCCACACTGACTAGTTTGCCCTTGCACAGGTGTCTTTCTCAGTTTGCCAGTATGCACAGGTGAAACTTGCATATATATGCAGATGTATGCAAATGAGAGTAGCCCCATCTGGGCCCTGAGCCAGGAGCCAGTGAGGCAGGCCCTCTTCCACCTCCAGGGAGGAGGAGGACTGCCCCAGCCCTGACTCACTTGCTGACATGCCGCCTGGAATGCCACCTCCCCAGCTGCCTTCCTCCAACTTGGGGAACTTGCTCCTGAAATCAATATGAAGCTCAAGCCCAGAAGATGGCAAGCAGGAAAGACCTGGGGCTGGGGTTGAGAACTTTCTAAATCAAAGTAAGGATGTGTTTTGAGTCCTGGCAAATCAGCAGCGGGTAGGGGACAGGAGGAGGCAGGGCAAATGCCTAGGGAATATGACATTTATAAGTAAACAACGTACATGGCCTTCCCCAAAGCATTTAGACATCTATAACTACTGTGGGGCCTCACGATAACTTGGGAAGTAGGTGGTTATTTGCCCCATTTTACAGATGAAGACACTGAGGCCCATGTCTTAAAATGCCTTGCTAGGGAAAACCTCACTCGTGTACAGAGTCAGATTTTCAGTCCAGGCCTCTGACTCAGTGCCTTTTGTACTCCTTTATGTCTTGGTGCTGGGCTGAGGCGATGAGCAGCTAATTTTGGAGTCTGGGGCTCAGTTTGAGAAACTGTGGACCCTCAGGTATCCAGTTATAAGAAAGAAATCACTAGTCTTTTCAGTCCTTAAGGATTTCAGCAAATAAGCAAACTCTTGTCTCTAGACCTAAGGCCATACCTCTCAAGTGGGGTGCTGAACCATGCACCCCACTTCTGGCTTCTTCAGTGCTCTATTTTTAAAACACCAACTAGATACAGAGTCTGCATAGGGTGTCATGGAGACTCGTCCCACCCAATAGCAAATTTAGCAATTTGTGTATATGAAAACTATGAAAAATAAACAAACAGGCTGGGTGCAGTAGCTCATGCCTGTAATCCCAGCACTTTGGAAGGGCAAGGTGGATGGATCACCTAAGGTCAGGAGTTTGAGACCAGCCTGGCCAACATGGCGAAACCTCGTCTCCACTAAAAATACAAAAATTAGCAGGTGTGATGGTGTATGCCTGTAGTCCCATCTACTTGTGAGGCTGAGGCAGGAGAATCGCTTGAACCTGGGAGGCAGAGGTTGCAGTGAGCTGAGATCGCACTACTGCACTCCAGCCTGGGAGACAGAGCAAGACTCTGTCTCAAAAAACAAACAAAAAAAAGAATAGATATGAGTGTATGATTAAAGTGAAGGCACATAATAAATGCTCAGTAAACAGGCATTAAATGAATGAATGAGGATGAGTGAAAGGTTGTATCACTGTTTACATTTATCAGAAATCCCAAGGCAAGGGTGACATTCAAGAGGCAGTCTCCTGCCAAACGGCCCCTTCTCCCTCCCTTCTGCTGTTCCTCAAGGAGAGGCTGTGAATGGTGGTGACTCCCTAGATCTGGCCCTTGCCAGCAATGTGCCATGGAAAGCACACCAGCTTGGGAATCAGGCAGAACTGAATCTTTTGTTGTTGTTGTTGTGGTGGTGAAGTCTCGCTCTTGTCCCCCAGGCTGGAGTACAATGGTGTGATCTCGACTCACTGCAACCTCCGCCTCCCAGGCTCAAGCCATTCTCCTGCCTCAGCCTGCCAAGGAGCTGGGATTACAGGCATGCACCACCACATCCGGCTAATTTTGCATTTTTAGTGGAGACAGGGTTTCACCATGTTGGCCAGGCTGGTCTCGAACCCCTGACCTCAAGTGATCCACCCGCCTCAGCCTCCCAAAGTGCTGGGATTACAGGCATGAGCCACCTTGCTCTGCCATTTTTTTTTTTTCTAGACAGGGTTTTGCTCTGCTGCCCAGGCTGGAGTGCAGTGGTGTGGTCATAGCTCACTGCAGCCTCAATCTCCCAAGCTCAAGCAATCTTCCCACCTCAGTCTCCCAAGTAGCTGGGACTACAGGTGCATGCCACTATGCCCAGCATTTTTTTTTTCATTTTTTGTAGAGATGGGGTCTCAGAATTTTGCTCAGTCTGGTCCTAAACTCCTAAGCTCAAGTGATCCTCCTGCCTTGGCCTCCCAAAGTGCTGGGACTACAGGCATGACCCACCACATCTGGCCCAGATCTGAATTCTAATCCCACCTACATCACCTACTGACTTGGGCAAATAAAACTTCCCTGTGTCTCAGTTTCCCCATTCGTGAAATGGACATAATAAGCCCAACCTCACAGGGTTGTGAAGATTCAGTAAATGACTCTAAGTGACCATGCAGAGCAGACATTTCATACACATTAACTCCCCTTCCTCTTGTTGGTTCCTTTGGTCCACCCACAAGGGATATGCCTTCTCCACCCCTCAATCTACTTGGCGGGATAGGGTGAGATGCCACACCCAACTTGATTAAAAAGCTTTTGTCCCCAAGGATTTGGTGATGGTGGGAGGTGTCACTCCCATGATACAAAACTTCTGCAGGGCAGAGATGCTGGCTTCTTTAGTTTCTTATCCTCGCAGCACCTGGCACTGTGCCTTGCATGCTGAGGTGTTCAGGGCAGCCTTTATTCTCCAGTTAATCCTGAAGCCACCCTCAGCTTCTAAGCACAGGGACGCTTGTGAGGGTCATTCCCACGCTGGTGGCATACGGAATACTTTCACACTCAGGATCTCAGCTAATCCTTACCTCTCAGTCAGGTGGGGCAAGTATTGCTGTCCCCATTTCACAGATGAAGAAACCGATGCTCAGAGAAGCTCAGGGCCTTGCCCAACGTTGCACAACCAGTAAGTGACAGAGCTGGGATTGGAACCTCAGCCTCCTGACTCTGGGATTCTCTGGGTTTTTCCAGAGCAGCCTGACTCTCTCTGAAAGGGTGGATGAAGGAGGAGATGGGGACAGGGCTTTCAGAAACTGGATGTTGCATGGATGTGAAGGAGTCTCTGTGCTATGTGGGGGGTTGGCAGTGGAGGGAGTGAAGCCCCAGTCTCTGCAGCAGGGTAGTACAATGACAAGAGTCAGGACTGAAAGAGCAGTAAGGCCCTATGCAAAGTCAGCAGTGGGGATACAAAAGTGTGAAGGGCTTCAGACTAATTCTGCGTGATATTTGAGGCCAAATGGAAGCTGCTGGAATGTTGATTTATGCTCAGTATAAGGAAGACATTTTTAATAACTAGACCTTTCAAAAGCAGCACATTCTCTGCCTCTATCTTAGGTACCAACTCCTTCTACCTTAAACGGAGTGGTGATTTCACATCTTGTTTCCTCTGTTGGAATAAGACATTCCGGGGGCAGGTTCATCTCTCCTTGAGCTTTGCTTCCCCCAATGTGGTGTGTTTATCATCTGTCGTCAGTAAGTGTCCGTGAGCCCCTGTTGCTGAAGGGGGTTCAAGCAGAGGCTTGCTGTGGGATCTCAGGGAATGCTGTGAGATGGGGCTGAGAGCCTGGACCCGGGAGCAGAAGGTTTGAGTCTAGTGCTGCTGCTTGCTAGCTAAGGGACCTGGCACAGGCGGCTCAGAATTTCTGAGCCTCATTTTTCTCATCTGTAAGGTGGAGTTAATAACACCCACTCCATAAAATTGCTGTGAGGACCGTGAGGCACTCTACATGACTAGGTGGGTGCCCAGCACACAGACAGCCAATAAAGAGCTTTTTGGATGACATACGTAGTTGAGGGGCTGTGTCATAGACTGAAGAAATGGGCTAGGTACCCACTAATATCCCTCCGGTTCTGACATATGATCCTATTCCATAACCACCAGGAAAGGAGCTAAGCAGAAACCAGGAAGCAGATTGACTCAACCTAGGAAACTGAGTGAAAAGTAAACAACCCTCATTCAAGTCCCTTGGTACCTGAGACTCTCGCATGGACTTTTCCTATTTTGGGCCCTGCC
Organism: Cacajao melanocephalus; assembly: GCA_963573385.1. Classification (NCBI taxonomy): domain Eukaryota; kingdom Metazoa; phylum Chordata; class Mammalia; order Primates; family Pitheciidae; genus Cacajao; species Cacajao melanocephalus. The sequence continues at coordinate 112,757 of CAUYLG010038285.1, forward strand.
TCCCCTTAGATAATCCCTCCAGGTCTGGGCTTGGGATCAGGGACTCTCCTGGTTCCTGGGCATCATTAACCCTGGAAAAGGTACCAGGAGTCCCAAGTCCCCTGCCCTGGCCTGGAAGCCTAGCCTCAGCCCAGAACAGGACCCAAAAGTTCAGATCTGGCCGTCACCTGCTCTAACCACAAGCCCTTAACCAACCCAAGCCTTTAAACCAGAAAGACGACATGGCACCTCCTGGAGGGTGGCAGTGGTTCCTCAGTGCCAAGTGCCCAGGGCTGGGAGGGGCCTCCAGCAGGGCTGCTCCTCAATGTTTCATTGCCCTTCTTAGAAATGGAAAGCACCCCAGAGGCCCAGAGCCAGTGGGTCTCAAATTCTGGTATGAAGAAGGTCTGGGTGGGGCCGGGTATGGTGGCTCATGCTTGTAATCCCAGCACTTGAGGAGGCTGAGACAGGTGGATCGCTTGAAGCCAGGAGTTCCAGGCCAGCGTGGACAACATAGTAAGACCTCATCTCTACCCAAAAAATTAAAATTTTTTTACAAATATATAAAATACTAATTATTAAATGTATTTACTTATTTATTTATTTTGAGATGAAGTCTTGCTCTGTTGCCCAGGCTGGAGTGCAGTGGTGCAATCTCAGCTCACTGCAACCTCCGCCTCTCAGGTTCTAGCGATTCTCCTGCCTCAGCCTTCCGAGTAGCTGGGATTACAAGCACACGCCACCACGCCCAGCTAATTTTTGTATTTTTAGTAGACACAGGGTTTTACCATGCTGGTCAGGCTGGTCTTGAACTCCTGACCTTGTGAGTCACCCGCCTTGGCCTCCCAAAGTGCTGGGATTACAGGCACGAGCCACCATGCCTGGCCTAAATTAATTTTTAAAATAAAGAAGCTCTGGATGTGCCTGAAGACCTGCATGGTAACAGGCACTAATGGTGAGAAGCTAATACGGCCCAGCACCCCTAGTGTTAACACATGAAGAAGAGGGATAAGACTGGCCCATGAGGACATGCTGGAACTGGACAGGAGCCCAGCTCTCCGGACCCTAAGAGCACAGACTGTTTTCAACCCAGCTGCCTCTTGGGACTCACCCACCCAGAAAAGGGAAGGCCAAGTTCACAGGGAAGTTTTTCCCGAGGCTACGCCCCATGCCTCCATCACAGGTTGTATCGATCGCATGAGAACCATTCACCCTCCTGGAACTGGCCTCTGAACCAAATGAGATTGAAGTATTGGTCCTGACGGCGGGGGGCACCCCAAGGCTGGGGCGTGGGAACGAGTAGGCATTTGGGGCTAGATCTGTGGAGGGTCACACAGGCATGTGTTTGGAAATAGCCATAGCACTGGTGGAAAATTTTTGGTCTGATTTAGAATAATCTCTCTATTATTATTTGCACCTAGCAAAATGGGGGTTGGGCTCAACCGTCTTCAAGGCAAAGGGTGCGGGGTCTCAGCAGAGCCTGGAGAATGCCAAATAGTGGATGGCCAGAATGCAGGATGGCCAGGGAGGTGCAGCCAAGATGAGAGAGGGAGGTGGGCAGGTGGCTGGAATCATCTTATCCCCCCCAACCCCGCCCCCACCCCACCCCAGGGTCAATTGCCATTGAGTCTCAGCCCCGGAGGTTCCATTATCAGCACAGTCTTGGGTGATTGAGTAATCGTGTGGCTATTGTGTTTGTGACCATGACCACGTGACGAGTGTGTAACTGTGTATATGGTGGGTGTGTAATAAGACCGCATGTGTGTGACTGTTTGTGGCTTGGGTGCGGCTCTGTGCATTGTATGGGAGCTATGTGCTCGTGGCTGCATGTGACTGTGTGGTTGTGTGTGTGACTGTGTACGTAGAAATGGGCGTTGCCTGTGCGATGCCTGTGACTCTCAGAAACTGGTTCTCAGAGTGGCTGGGAGTTGGGTGTGTGGATGCGGCGATCTGTGTGGCTGCGTGTGGCTCTATGTGATGTGGCTGCAGCTCTGCATGGAGACAGCTGTCGTGGACGGATGTGACTGTATGGGACTCTGATATTGTCTCCAGGAGGGCCTGGGAGAATCTGGCTGGGCTCTGCTCTGACTGTATCTACACAACTGCCTGGTGGGTTACTGACTTTGCATGTTGAGTACGTAGCTGGGTGTCACACCCTCCTGTGTGTGTCACTGTGTGCTCCTCTGAAGGACTCGGTTGTGTCACTGTGTGTGACTATGACTGTGTGTGTGACCCAGCATCCCTCTCAAACCACCTTCCTTGTGGGTGACTTTGATGTGGTTGAGTTTCTAGGGGCCATAAGGACGCCTACCTCACTCTAGAGGACTTCAAAAGATGGCGACTCTTTCTGCCCAGCAGGGGGAAAACCTATCTCCCCCTCCCTCTTCCCACTCCCCCTGCCTGGAGGAGAAGCCTGTTTTCCTATTTTTACTGCCTGGGATGAGTTCATGGCCACAACTGACTCACCACTCTTTCCAAAAGACTTGGGGAAGGAAATAGGGGTTGCTTGGTTGGGACCTCTGCCCGGGAACCCAGAATGTTCAGGGCAGAGCCGAGAAAGATATCTGGGTCCGCTGTGGGCCGTGTGAGCACCTCAAGCCCCTCACCCACCCTGAGCTTGGAGGGTCAAGGGGACTTCTTTAGAGGTCACTGTCTGGCCTCCAGCCTCTTACACCAAAAGACAGGCCTCTGTCCTTATCTAAAAGTTCTCCTCTCCCATTAGTCCAGTTGAAAAGTCAGGCTGAGCCAAGGCCAATTGAAAAGTAGTCTGGAACTCTGGAGGTGCGTTTGACACATCACCCACATCCTGGCCCTGCAGGTGGTTCAGCGGCAAGGATGCCTGGGCTCAACAACACTGTTTGCGCGCCCCCTATGGGCAGAGCCTACCCAGGCGGAAGGAGGCACAGTTAGAGGAAGGAGCCTTGTGCAGTTTGATGGGGGAGACGCAGTCCTCGTCCCCAGGGACTCTTAGCCTTAGGGGGACTCTCAGCCTTCAGCCCCTTACCCAACACACAGACCCTGACATAAGGAATCAAGAGGATTCAAACTATATTTTCCTAGGCTTGGAAAAGTGTCATGTCCAGAACCTGAGGAAGAATTAGAGAGGGCTTCTGGTGGGGCTTCGGGGACTTCGGTGCAGGCTAGGAGGGAGAGTCCATCCTGGAGGGTGGGTGACTGGGAGGAGCCATGGATGGAACAAATGCTTGGGAGATATAAAGGAGGTGAGGAGAGGTGGGAAGGCCAAGTGGCATCGTCCTTGTGTGAGATGGCAAGGTAGGACTTGGGCTGGACCTGGTTCACACTGCACAGGAACTCTGCCTAAGCAGAGTCTGTGGATGAAAGTCCCCTTTGGTATCTACCTAGTGCCCCTCCGCCACAGCCGACATGCAGTCCCCTATGTCTGGTTGCCCAGGAAGGAGCTCTGAGGCTGGAGCTTTGTCCCCTTCCCCTGCTCTACCCTGGGGAGCCAGACACCCCAACTGTGCTCCCAGCTAGCTTGCCCAGCCTGCCGGCCCTCCTGCCCCCTCATCTCCACCCTAAGAAGACCCTGCCAGGCTCTCACCAAGCCAGTGGCTAGAGCCATAAAAACTTCCCTCCACCCCCGCTGTCCTGGCTCACTGCCTGGGAGGCTCCTTCCAGCTCCTGTGACAGCCTAACTCACCAGATCCTACATTTCCATCTGCCTGAAACTCCCCGACTTTGAATTTGGGGTGTTTGGGCCACCCTCTTGGAGTAATTGAGAAGAGCTTCAAACTAAGAAGTTAGGAGGCTGGGCCTTGGGGAACCCACTGGGTGGGGCACTTAGCCTCAGTTTCCCCATCTGCAAAATGGAGGTAATGGTGTTGCCTGCTGGGTTTCCAGGGTGGGTAGGGAAGGCTCCAGTGAGCTCATGGGTGTGAAGGCCCTGGTGAGTTGTAAATAGTCCAGTACTCGTGGGAGGGAGGAGGGAGGGGAGCCATGTTATTCCAGCTGGGCCTGGCAGCCTGCATGGAGGGCTCGGGCAGAGGGGTCTAAGGGAACTGTGAGGGTGTCTGTGCCAAGTGCTGGAAACAGGAGATTTGAGGCTGGCACCCCACTGAGAGCTGGGTGTAGGTAAGGCCCTGCAGGGGCCGAAACTGGAGATGACAGCAGGAGGGTCTGTGACATGAAGGCTTGGGGTCAGTCACTTGGACAAGTAGTTCCAAAGAAGCTGCTTTTTGGAAGAAGGGTGGTGAGAAACCTGAGGTCACCAGGTGACATCACTCTCAGCCTCTCTGACATCCTTGCCTCTGCAGGGAGGGGATGCAGATGCCATCTTCTCTGCTCCCTCTGCCCTAGGCTCTGCGGAGAGGAGGCTGAGCTCCTGGTATGGACTCGGGAAATTGGCTGCAGCTATTTCTGACAGGAGAATTCTGAAGTCCTAGTCAGCTCACCAGGAAGGGCATCTGGCTGCATTTTTCTTCACCCTGTCAGACAGGCAGGTCCAGAACCCTCTCTTCCCTTCTTCAAATGGGCAAACCAGTCAGTGCCTTCCCACACGTACCCCTCACCCGTGCAGCGTATCTGCCCACTCTCTCCCTCTGCACACTCACCTTGGCTTTCCCTCGGAGCCTTTGAACAGGCTGCTCCCCTCTGAAATGCCCTTCCCCAGACCACACCCCTCACCCCCCACAGCCTCAGATCAAATCCTGCCCCTGCCAATTTCTAGCCACGTGACCCTGGGCAAGTCACTGCCTGAACCTCAGTCTTCCCAACAGTAAAATGGAGTTAATACTATCTCCCACACTGTAAAAATGAGGAGATAACACATGAGCGCTGAGTCCCGTTCCTGTCACAAGGGAGCAGTTCAACACCTTCACCCCTTCTAGAATCCCTTCCAAAGCTTGTTCGCCATTTACTGATTTGCCTTATTTATTGCTTCATAATAAATCAAAAGACAGATATTCATTGAGTACTCACTATATGTTTAATACTGTGGAAAGTTCCAGGGAGACCCAACGGGGGGTTCTTTGCCCACCTGGAAACAGCTGCCAGCCTGGATGGGCAGGTGACATCTGTAACAATGGAACACCCCACAGCTCTAACAGCCCTGCGGTCACCCTGGGCTGGGTGAGTAGCCGGCTCCTGGAGGAGCCAGAGAATGGGCAAGGGAGGTGTGGCTTGGGAGCGCTTCCTAGAGAAGGGGGCCTTGGCTTGCAAGTAGGATAGGCAGAGGGGAAAAGAAGGGCAGTGTGGAGAGAAGGCATGGCAAAGGCATGACCATGGTACATGAGGACACAGGAGTAAAGAGAGAGTGTGGGACGTTTCCAGGGTAAAGACTGGATGGAAAAGGCCAGGCCACACACTGGAGACCCCTGAGAGCCCAGCAGAGGAATTTACATCAGACATGGGAGGAAACAGAGAGCCACAGCAGGTTCTTGAGCAGGGGGAGGAGTACAGGTTGAAAGGGAAGGGATGAACTTCTCATTTATTAATATCAGCTCTGTTTCAGAATCTTGCTGGGTGCTTATTATATGTTTTCCCACATAATTGCCATGCAACCTGGTAAAATATATCTCTTTATCTTCATTCTAGAATTGGAGAATCAAACAGAGAAGTTGAATAACTCCCCAAGGTCACAGAGTAAGTAGAAAATGAGACAACTGAAGTCCGTCTAACTCCAGAGTCCACTTCCAACACAACCCAGTTTCCTTCACAGAGGCTGCGGGTCAGGATTTGGCAGGACCCTTCTTCCCCTCTCCACCCCCACCGACTCCTTCGTAGAATCTGCTTCAGAGGCTGTAGGAATCTTGGGCTGATGGAGGTAAAACTGCCTTGGACAATTGCCTTTCCAGCTGCTTTATACGAAGGAGAGGCCTGAGATGACTGGAAGCCTGGTCTTCACTCACTGCACAGGGAGGGTCTGTGGGGCAAGGGGTAAGTGAGAGGGGGTAGGCAGAGGCGACTCTGGGCTTTGGGGCCTGCCTGCCTGGGAGGAGCAGGAGGTTGTTGGCAGAGCCAGAGAAGCCAGAGCAAGCTGCAGGAAGAATGAGGCGTTGGGTTTGGAACGCGCTGAGCCTGATGCAGTGGGCCAAGCAGAACGGTCCCAGGCTTCGGAAACCCAGGTTCAGAGCTGGGTAGACAGGTCTGACCCCGAGGACTTTCCAAGCACTCTTTCCTGTCCCTTCCAGACTGGGGATGCCCAAGAATGGGTCTGTGGTGCCTCCTTCCTCAGCCTCCCCACTGGCACCAGGGGTTGTGTTCTCAGCCTGGGGTGGGGACATTTGAGGACAGTACTGCCTGGCTGCCTCCCTTCCCGCTCCCCCCCTCCCCACCCTCCCACCCCCCACAACCTTGAGGCCTGAGAGCCCCTTCCCACATCCTGTAAGGACTGCTGCCCCATCCTAGCTTGTACCCACCCCACCAGTCCCTGGGGTGTCTATGTGTGTCTCTCTCCCTCTGAAGGGCACTTGTTCATTCAACAGATGTCTGAGGAGCACCCACTGCGCCAGCCCTGTGCCAGGCAATGAAGACGAGGATACAGCCACACCCTCATGCAGTTTACAATAACCAAGTGATTAAAATAAACCCATTGACAAGTGCTGGGAGGAAGAATGAGGCCAGGGCAGTAGAGAGAGAAGGGATGGAGCACTTGGAAACACAGCACTCTTTCAGATGCAGTCAGCTAGGAAGGCCTCTAGAAAAAGTCTCTCGAGTTTTGAAGAACAAGAATAAGGAAAAGTTGTAGGGAACAGTATTCTAGGTGGAAGGAATCAGCAGTACAAAAACCCTGAGGCGGCCGGGCACGGTGGCTCATGCCTGTAATCTGAGCACTTTGGGAAGCCAAGGCAGGAGAATCAGGAGGTCAGGAGTTTGAGACCAGCCTGGGCAACATGGTGAAACTCCACCTCTACTGAAAATACAAAAATTAGCCAGACATGGTGGCAGGCACTTGTAGAGGCAGGAGAATTGCCTTGAACCCGGGAGGTGGAGGTTGCCGTGAGCCGAGATCTCGCCACTGCACTCCAGCCTAGGTGACAGAGCAAGACTCCATCTGGAGGGGCGGGGTGGGGGGAAGCCCCGAGGCTGGGTGAGCCTGGAGTGTGTGAGAATCAGCAGCCTAGAGAGGAATGGGTCGGGGGAAAGGCAGGATATGAGGCTGAGGGGACAGGATCCTGATGGAGTAGGGCCTTGTTATCCTAAGCGAGAAAGGACGCTGTCGGCGGTTTGGAGGTGGGAAGCAGGAGAGGACACGCTCTGATTTCTGCTTCTGAAGCTCCCTTCAGCTGAGGACGTGAGGGCAGAGATCAGGTAGGGGCACCTCTCGCCCTGCCCCTCCATCCCCCCAGCCCTCAGACTCTGCTGCAAACCTAGACCCCGGCTCCGGGGAGCACTCATTTACTTTCTCCTCGTGAGAAAGGTTCTGGGGTGACTTAGTCACTACCTTGAGGGGTCTCCTATCATGGAAGAACTGCCTCGTTTGCCTTTGGGGATGCCCTTGTCCCAGCCTCTGTGTCAGGGACTCTGTGAGGAGGTGGGAAGGGATGGGGGCGGTGGAGCGAGGGGCCTGGCAGGTGACCTTTGCCCTCTGCTCTCCCTTTCAATCCCATGGAGCCCCTGGCGACCCCAGTGGGGTTTGGAGGTAGTGGCCTCCAACTGGGTGGGGCCTGTGGAATCTGGCAGCCTCCTGGGGCTGACCCTGGGGATGGACGCCCAGCAGCGGCCCTGGGAAGGTTCTGAGTCAGATCCGGAGGGCAGCCCGGGGCGGCCCCGCTGAGGTCACGGTCTGGTGGCTGGAGGTGCCGACCCGAGTCCTCCACCCCCAGCTGGTGTTTGTCCAGAGGCCCTCCAGTGAGTGCCTGGCGCCTTCTTGGCCTCCCCATAGCACTCCTGGGATGAAAGACACTCAGAGCTCAGACAGGGTGTGGCTGGGCTCTAGTATCCACCCTTCCCGTGTGCCCAAGTCTGAGGGGAAACATGACCTTGCTCTCAGGGAGCCTCCAGTCTGATGGGAGAGGCAGGATCTTGGCCTCACAGAGCCCCTAGTCTGACGGGAGAGGCAGGATCCTGGTCTCACAGATTCCCCTAGTCTGAGAGGAGAGGCAGAGTTCTGGCCTCACAGAGCTTCTAGTCTGACAGGAGAGGCAGGATCCTGGCCCCAGAGATTCCCCAGTCTGAGAGGAGAGGCAGGGTCCTGGCCTCACAGAGCTTCTAGTCTGATGGGAGAGGCAGGATCCTGGCCTCACAGAGTTTCCAATCTGATGGGAGAAGCAGGGTCCTGGCCTTACAGCCTCCAGTCTGAGGGAAAGGCAGGGTCCTGGCCTCACAGAGCTTCTAGTCTGATGGGAGAGGCAGGATCTTGGCCTCGCAGAGCTTCTAGTCAGAGGGGAGACTAAGACGTGAAAAAAGCGCAAAGTGGAGACCAACAGGAAACTCTGCACTGGAAGAAGGCTGGAGAGGAGAGCGGCTAAGGCGGAGGCATGGGCGGAGATGGCAGTGCTGAGTGGAGCGGCCCCCGAGGAGAGACCCTCAGCCTCTGAGAGGCTTTGTGGACACGGGGTTCTTTGTGTGTTGTATCTCCCCCTCCTCTGTGTAACCGCGGGGACAAGGCTGGGTCCAGAGGCAGCTGTAGACTCTGGCAGCCACTTTCTCCCTTGGAGGTCCTCCCCAGAGAGGAGGGCTGTGTCCTAGACGCTGAGGGCAGGCACTGTCCTGACAGGAGGACACCCCTGGTGCCCACCTGGGCCCACTCACTCCTGGCTCCTTCATCCGGAAGCTCAGCCTCTGAGGCTCTCGGACCCACAGTGCACCGGGGATGGGAGTTGTGCGAGGGTCAGGGCAGCAGGCTAGCTGGGGAGGGGAGAAGCCACCTCCCACCCTGCCCCGCCCTCCCTCAGGCCTTCCCCTCTCAGGGCAGCCTCGGCCTGTGTGTGCACCAGGTCCTCCCTGGCCCTCCCTGGTGCTTGCCGGCTGTCAGAGCTTGTTTGACACAAGGCCTCTCACCCCACCGCCTCCTCCCCCTCATCTTCCTCCCCACGAACAGTAGCCAGAGGTGGGAGACAGGAGGAGACCAGGGGCTGGAGCTGGGCTGGGGTAAGGCTGAATCCTCAAGCCTGGGAGGAGAAGCGAGTGCCCCCGGACAGAGCCTCACGCTGTGGGGTTCCTGCCTGAGGCTCGGACATCAAGGAGCCCCTCGTAGGAAACACAGGACTGAGCTTCAGACTCAGACACAGCAAGGAGGAGTCTAGATTCAGGGCCATGAGGATCAGATGGTGCTGGGGGAGACATGGGCGGTACGTGAGGGGAGAGTGTCCCGGTCATCTAAGGGTGGCACTGGCTGCCTTGGGAGAGTGAGCTGCCCATCAGCTGAGACATTCAAATAGAGGCTGCAGAGGCTCCTCCTCTCACGGAATAGTCACTGAGTACATTCTGTGGCCAATCCAGGTAGCAAGCGAGGGGGCCACTATCGAACCACATGGCAATTTTTTTTTTTTGAGTGAGTCAGAGTCTCGCTCTGTCACTCAGGCTGCACAGCAGTAGTGCAATCTTGGCTCACTGCAACCTCTGCCTCCCAGGTTCAAGTGATTCTCCTGCCTCAGCCTCCTGAGTAGCTTGGATTACAGGCGCCCGCCACCACACCTGACTACTGGTGTGTGTGTGTGTGTGTGTGTGTGTGTGTGTGTGTGTGTGAAATTGGAGTCTCACTCTGTTGCCCAGGCTGGAGTGCCGTGACGCAGTCTTGACTCACTGAAGCTTCTGCCTCCCGGGTTTAAGCGATTCTCCTGCCTCAGCCTCCTGAGTAGCTAGGATTGCAGGTGCCTACCACCATGCCCAGCTAATTTTTGTATTTTTTTTTTTTAAGATGGGGTTTCACCATGATGGCCAGGCTGGTCTTGAACTCCTGACCTCAGGTGATCCACCCACCTTGGCCTCCCAAAGTGCTAGGATTACAGGCATGAGCCACTACGCCCGGCCATTTTTGTATTTTTAGTAGAAACAGTTTTCTCTATGTTGGCCAGGCTGGTCTCCAACTCCTGACTTCAGGTGATTCTCCTACCTCGGCCTACCAAAGTGCTGGGATTACAGGCATGAGCCACCACACATGGCCCACATGGCAATTTAAAGTCCCGTTCAGGCCTGAGAGCCAAGTCAAAGTTAATCCAGGGAGGGTTCTTGGAGAAGGCAGAAGAGAGGAAGAGAAAGGGCTTCTGTGAGGGGCTGGGATGGGGCAGACCTGAGGCTCTGGAGCCTTGGGCAAGCTGCTGCTAGACACCAGCCCCCACCCCAGGGGGTGTAGAGGCTTAGGTCCTGGGGCTGCGGGACTGGCAAAGGGAGCCAGACAGCTTCTTAGAAAGTGGCAGGCAGGTGAGTGAGCTCCCCAGTGATAATTAAGGAACAAAGGTGCCGAGAAGCAGGGAGCCTGCGCGGGCCTCTGGGGCAGGCGGGCTAATGGGAGCCTGAGGAGAGGTAATAACCAGCGGCAGAGCTGAGCAGACAGCCCGGCGTCGCGACGCCCACGAGCCGCCCCCTCGCCCTCCTGCGCCAGAACAATGACTGCAGCACCCAGCTGGGGTGAAAACATGGATGCCGGCTGCGAGCTGTTCCCCGCTTTCCCATGAGGCTGCTGCGGGATGCGGGTTTGCCGGAGAAGGGGTGTAGGGGCCGAGGAGCCTGGAGGTGGAGCGAGGAGGGGCAGGGTGAGGTTGAGGAGTCGCCGGGGATGCTGAAGGTGCATGGGTGCTGCGAGGAGATGCTTGCCCAGAGGTAAGCAGCACTGTCCCTCCAACCGTGTTCTGGTACTCACCTACCGGCGTCGGAGAGGCAGCCACTGAGGCGAGCCCTGCTCTTGGACTCCTGGGGTCTGGCTATGCTTTGCATTGTACTGTGACTCTGGGCAAGGCTCTGGGAGCCTCGGCTTCCTCACCTGTTGAAACGGAAGCAGTAAGAAGGGTGACGCCAGGTGGCTAGGATGGGTCAGTGAGCAGGGTATGGGAAAGGCCCTGTCTCACAGCAACCCCCAAAACAGGTGTCCCCAGACTGGTCAGAAATCAGAACCTCGCAGGGGCCGCACACTGTGGCTCATGTCTGTAATCCTAGCACTTTGGGAAGCCGAGGCAGGAAGATCGCTTGAGCACAGGCGTTCAAGACCAGCTTGGGCAACATGATGAAACCCTGTCTCTACAAAAAAATAAAAATAATTGAAAATGAGTGCAATGTGGTGGTGCATGCCTGTGGTCCTAGCCACTCTGGAGACTGAGGTGGGAGGATTGCTTAAACCCAGGAGGTCAAGGCCACAGTGAGCCATGTTCACGCTACTGTGTTCCAGCCTGGGCAACAGAGTGAGATTCTGTCTCAAAAGAAGAAAAAGAAAGAACCTCACAGGAAGCCACCCCAGGTCAGTCCTCTACCCGAAGCTGCAAGAACAAATTCCCTGACAAAGCCTCACTCAGTCCTTGGACATCCCCAGCCCCATCTCCTCCACACGCACACCCACCCACACACACCTGTGTGTCACACCTGAGACAGCAAAATCCCACAGGGTCATGAGTATCTCAAATGTTTGCTTCCCAGCTACACCCCCAAATAGAGGCCCACAAAGTCACCCAACACTAAGTCACCCCGTGGTGTGCACTCCTGCTAACCATACCAAACCCCGCTGATAGAGAGCAGCGAACCCAGTAGGTAAGCATAGGCACCCAGGCGTGCACACACATCCACAGACACTCCCGCATGTGCCTACAACTTTGGAAATTGGCTTTTGAAATATCACTGAGTTCAGCTCCTGCTTCAAGACTAGAGACCATCTGATGCTGTCTCACAACTGATGGTTGTCTAGTCATCGGAGGTTTCTGCTTGCATGCACATTGTACGTGTGTTCACATGCACACACCCCCATTGATGCGTGTTGCTTGTCTAGTCATTGGTCTCCTCCCTTCCACATCCCTCCTTGCCCTGATCTGATCCAGCATAGTGCTGTCTGATTCATCTATCCAAGACTCAGCCTTCCATGTGTCTCTCTGCCGCTCCAGCACCCAACATGGCTCCCTATTGCCCTCTAAGATAAAGTCCAAGTGCTTCACACCACCATTCCTCCCTCCAGTTCTTTAGTGGCTTCCCCAACTTTATAGGACCCCAGTAACCTTATTGAGGACATTCATGCTGTCCCGCAATCCAGCCCTTGAATCCCCTTCACAAGTTGTCAAGCCTTCCTTTGAGGTTCCGGTGATAAGAACTTGCTACCTCCTGAGCTAACCCATTTAATTTCATTACAGACAACTGCAGCTCTTTGAGCTTAACTAGTGAAGGCCATCCAACCTGGTCCAACTTCTGCTGTTTCTTGGAAGTTTTCTGTAATCTCTTGCCCCATGGTTCTGCCTTCAACATTCCTTGTCTTCATTCAAGCTGTTGTTTCACATCTGAGGCCTCATAGGGACGAGGTGCCTGGAATAGCACTGGTGCTGAGTAACTGGGTGTCTATTGACAGTACATATCTACATGCACGTTCATGTCCAGATGTGTGCAGTCTGTCCCTTGCATTCTGGGTACACACAGTGTCGGAGATCATTTCAGAAAGCCCCGCTGTGCCTGCTCTTTGTCACGATGTTTGGGGACCACGGGCCTGGGACAAAAGTGCTCTGAATTCCCCATTTCCATTCCGAATTCCCTTCAAGAGGACAAGCGAAGCTCAGGGAGGGGTGGGAGGTCCCTTCTCTGCTCTTCTGTAGTCCCCAAACTGTCACAGCACCAATGAGTTTTGTGAAGTGATTGCAACACCCCCCCCCCACCACCACTCTCTGGCTCCTCCCTCATTATTTTCTCCCTAGCACACATGCCCTTCTACAGGCTCTGTCACTTGCTTATTTATTTTAGTTCCATTCTGTCTCTCTCTTCTCAAATGTGAGCTCCTTGAGGACAGAGATTCCTAGTGCCTAAAATGGTGCTTGGCACACAATTCACTGTCTGCAGGTTGAATGGAGGTGGCAGATTTCTTCACCTACCCTGGACGGTGAGCTCTAGGAAGGCAGAGTCCACACCCCAGACCTGCCTGCCCAGTGCCCAGGACCATGTGAGGGCACAATAGGAGGTCAAGTCCATGTTTGTTGGCTGAATGATCAGAGACTGTCAACAGCGTTTCCCTCTTTTGGTTAAAAAAAAAAAATGAGGCCAGGCACGTTGGCTCACACCTGTAATCCCAGCACTTTGGGAGGCCAGGGTTGGGTGGATCACCTTAGGTCAGGAGTTCAAGACCAGCCTGACCAATATGGAGAAACCCTATCTCTGCTAAAAATACAAAATTAGCCCGGCATGGTGGTACATACCTGTAATCCCAGCTACTTGGGAAGCTGAGGCAAGAGAATCGCTTGAACCTGGGAGGTGGAGATTGTGGTGAGCCAAGATCGTGCCACTGTACTCCAGCCTGGGCTACAAGAGCGAAACTCCATCTCAAAAATAAATAAATAAATAAATAAATAAAATTTTGAGACAGGGATCTCACTTTGTTTCCCAGGCCGGTCTCAAACTCCTGGCCTCAAGTGATTTACCCTTCTCAGCCTCCTGAGTAGCTAGGATTACAGGTGCATGCCACCACGCCTAGCCCTGTGAGCAGCGTTCCCTTCCATTGGGGGAGCACATCGAGAGCTGCCTTTGGGCACAGCCATGGGAGGCTGGGAGAGAGGCCAGAGGCAGAGAGGAGGATACCCAGGCTCGCTCTCTAATGGGGTCTGCGCACACACCCAGCTCCTGGACAGACAGTTCCTCTGGCTGACCAAACTGCAGCCTTGAGGGGTGGGCATGAATGAAGGGGAGGCGTCATAGCAGACTTCTCAGGTGTCCCGGGAGAGGGAGGAGGAGCTGATGGGCATGGCTCAGAGGGGATAGAGATAGAGCAGGACTGCTCGCCTTTGTGCACCCCCAGCGGACCAGGGAGGCAACCCCTTTCTGACTTTTTTGAATAGGGTGCTTTGGGCTTCACTCACCCCCCCGACCCTGTTTACCTCCAGCTGAAAAATGGAGCAAATAATAGTACCTGCTTGTAAGCAGAGCCCAGAGTGGATCCTCAAAAGTTCTCAATCATTGTGAGGATATCAGTGATGATGACGATGATGAAAAAATAAATAGAAGGAAACAGGGGACCTGGCCTCTCACTTCTCAGTCCCATTGATTGTCTCAGACTTTTTCTGGCTTTGGGTTAAAGGAAACAGGATCCCATGGGCCTTAGGGGAGCTGAAGGCTGGATGGGGACTCAGGGGTCCAGAGAGAGGAGACAGCTGGGCCCATGGGAGGAAGGGCCCTTTCTCTTTCTTTCAAGAGGAAGAAGACCCTGCAGCTGAATCAGCCCCTCCTTGTCCCCTTGCCGCCAGGCATTTTGGGCATGGCAGGGGCACAGAGGGTGGCGGCATCAGGACAGGGCTGGCTACCATGTCGGGAGCTTGGGGTGGCCCATTGCTGTGGTTCCATTGCTCTGGCAGAGCATGTCCTTGTCCTGGATGGCCCAGGAACACTGAGGAAGCACCTGGGACAAGGAGCCAAGAGACCCAAACTCCAGCCCAGGCTCCGCTTCTCGCTTACCTCAGGGCAAGTCACGCCCTGTGGCTGAGCCTCAGCTTCCTCCTGCAGCAAATGGGAGAAGTGGATGAAGTGGGCTCTGACGCCACCCCCCAGGCAGGCCTGGCTCTCTAGAGAAAGTGAAGTGAAGCCCCTTGGCACGGTGCCTGGCACATAGCAGGTGCTTGGTAGATATGGGGACTCCTACTCGTTTGAAGTGTCCTCTGAGGAAAGGAAGGGCAGGGTTCCCTTCACACTCCACCTGCCCTGGCTTCTGCCAACAAGAACATCCTTCTCCAGGGAGCCAGAGGTGGAGAGTGAGGTATGGGTTGGCCTCCTAGGCTGCCCCCTGCCTCTTAGCTCAGCCACTTCCATCCCACCCTCAACCTTGGCTGTCTCCAACTTCCTGCCTTCCCCCTTCTTCCCCCACCTCAGAGTCACCAGCTGAGCTTTGATTTTTCTGCGAGAGGCTCCTGCTCACTTTCTGCCCTCCCCTCTGAGCCCCTGGCTGCCAGTCACCACCCTGGCCCTCAGAGATGGCGGCTGGCAGGGACACCAATGGGGGTTCCCACCAACCTCCTCTCAGACCTTAGCTCTCTGGAGCCTTCTCAGGTGGTTTCACCCCTGGGCAAAGCCCAAGTCCTCAGCTAGTTTGTTCTAGAATTTTGAGTTTCTTCAGTGCTCAAGCCCTGTGGACTCCAGAGGTACGAAAGCCCCACCATTCCAGCACTGAGCTCTGGGCCCCACACAGAGACCCGTGCCCCTCCCTACTCCCAGAGCTCCCAGGTTCCTGCTCAAGAAAAGGTCGGGATCCATAAAGAGGCAGCCCACAGCCTCTCATGTGGCGGATGAACCGTTTTTAATAGGTAACTTGCAAATAGCATGGGCATCTGGAGGGGCAGCCATCTGCCTGCTCGAGCCGGGGAGGGCACATCTGGGCTGAGACCGGAAGTATGAGCTGGCATTTGCCCATCATACAGTGACAAGGGAAGGAGAGGTCATTTGAGGCCTGGGAAAGCACAGCAAAATGTGCGTTCTGGGACTCCCCACCTCCCCAGGGTCCAGGGCTGTGCAAAGACAGCAGGGGACCCTGGAGCCTCAGGCAGAGGCTGGGCAGGGGAAGCTTTTGTGGGCCATGCCCTGGGGTCCAGCAGCAAATGCGCAATGAAGCCACCTCTAAACAGTGTGG
This sequence comes from Cacajao melanocephalus, assembly GCA_963573385.1. Taxonomy (NCBI): domain Eukaryota; kingdom Metazoa; phylum Chordata; class Mammalia; order Primates; family Pitheciidae; genus Cacajao; species Cacajao melanocephalus. Next base: position 128,427 of record CAUYLG010038285.1, read on the forward strand.
GCTCCAGGACAAGAGTGCAATTGGAGGGCCACCATCCAGCTAAACATCGCCAAACACATTCTTTCCACTTTCTTTAACAATACACCTTCATAACAACTTTTGTTTTGTTTTGTTTTGTTTTGTGAGACGGAGTCTCGCTCTGTTTCCCAGGCTGGAGTGCAGTGGCGCAATCTCGGCTCACTGCAACCTCTGCCTCCTGGGTTCTAGCGATTCCCCTGCCTCAGCCTCCCGAGTAGCTGGGACTACAGGTGCGTGCCACCATGCTCGGCTAATTTTTTGTATTTTTTAGTAGAGACAGGGTTTCACCATGGCCAGGATGGTCTCAATCTCTTGACCTCATGATTCACCTGCCTCAGCCTCCCAAAGTACTGGAATTACAGGTGTGAGCCACCGTGTCTGGCCAACAACACTTTTTAAATTGCATAAAGCCATGGTTTTTATAGTTAAATATAATGTGACTAAAATATTCTGATTTATTCAAAGAAAAGGCAGAATATAAATTGTAACTAATGAATATTAAAATAGAAAAGTAAGATTATTTGATTGAATCTAATTTATTTATTTATTCATTGGTCTCACTCTGTTGCCCAGGCTGGAGGGCAGTGGCACATTGATAGCTCACTGCAGCCTCAAGCTCCTGGCCTCAAGCGATCCTTCTGCCTCAGTCTCCTGAGTAGCTGGGGCTATAGGAGTGCACCACCACTCCTAGCATTTTTTTTTTTTTTTTGTAGAAACAGGGGTCTTGCTTTGTTGTCCAGGCTGGTTTTCAACCCCTGGCTTCCAGCAGTCCTTCCGCCTCTGCCTCACAAAGTACTGGAATTACATGCATGAGCCACCTTGTCTATCCTGAATCTAAATGTTTTATTTAAAATTTTGTAAATCTAAATATTATGATATATTTTGATAAAATATAATGCTTTGTAATTTTAGCATTCACTGTCCATTGAATTGCCAATGTAAAGAGTTACTATCCAGTTTCACGCATGTTCCGTCTAGAACTGCCTTTATACAAATTAAGAATCAGGCCAGGCACCATGGCTCACGCCTGTAGTCCCAGCACTTCGGGAGGCTGAAGTGGGCAGATCACGAGGTCAGGAGATCGAGGCCATCCTGGCCAACATGGTGAAACCCCATCTCTACTAAAAATGGAAAAATGAGCTAGGCGTAGTGGTGCACACCTGTAGTCCCAGCTACTTGGGAGGCTGAGGCAGGAGAATCGCTTGAACCTGGGAGGTGGAGGTTGCAGTGAGCCGAGATCATGCCACTGCTGCACTCCAGCCTGGCAACAGAGCGAGACTCTGTCGCAAAAAACAAACAAAAAAAAAAGAATTATATGAATTATTTAGCAGAGCAAAGTGTTTCTCATCTGCAACATGCACTCATTTGAATACTACACTAATTGATGAGTACCTCCGGTACTCACAAAGAACCAGGATGCTCCACACTACAAGGAGATTTGATGTAAGAATCCATTTCTTTATTCTTGAATGTTTTCTTAAATATTAATAATCTAGCACGTGTATGCTATTTGAAAGAAATAATCTAACAAGTATATCTATTTTTTCTTTCATATACTGTGTTTTTGTCATTAGGATGGAGCTGTGACTTCCAAGCTTCTTATGTGGCAGACTGGAAACCAGAAGTTATGCTCCCCATTCATTTTTCATTTTGCCCCGGCGCTTGTGCACAGTGCATCTCCACCACTGGCACGCAGATGCAGTTGCTTTCTATTTCAAATTCTTAGAGCAAGAAGCCCCTGACTGGGGCACGACTGCCGTAGTGACATAAGTGTGGAGCAGAAGTTTCAAATTGTGGGTTGCACTTGGTACTGGAGCCTGCGTGACCTCGGTTGTCATGGGTTCTCCAGCAAAGGAAGTGTTATATCCATGTCACGAGGGACCTGGGGCAGGGATTCCTCTTGATGGCTCTGGAAGCAGTACTGCTTTGAAGGGCGTTCAGCAGAGAAGCGACATGGTGAGACTCTCATGTTAGAGAGACCGCTGAGGCAGCAGATCAGAGGGCAGTGAGGAAGCTGGGGGCCTCTCACGGGGAATTGTCAAAGTAATTTCTGGATGAGAAAGTTAGAAGCCTGGAATAGAGAATTAGGTGTGAGTACAGAGAAACCACAAGAGGTTAAGAGAGAGATTTAGGAAGCAAGACTCTTGTCCTGGACCCCATACTATTTAGGAGTGGCTTGTTTCATTGCTCATGCTTTTTCCATGCTTTCTAGAACCTTCTCTCCAAGGTTGGGGCTAGGGGCAAGGCTCAAATAATCATTCAGCTAAAGTAAAAGAGGTTCAGAATCAAGGACAAAAGGTGCTATGGACCAACCCAGTCTTGGGCTACCCCAGCAGTTAGCAACTAAGAGGAGGTGGGGCTTGGCGGACCCTCTCCATGGAGCCCTGTGCCTTTAAGTGCAGAGAGGGCTCTGGGTTGGACTTCAGGGGCGCTGCTCTGGGATGGGTGCAATGTGAAGGACAGGCTAGGGGCTGGGGCCAGGGAGGAGCACCAAGTGCCAGAAGCAGGGCCTGCTTGGTTTGGGGCCGAGGGCCCGAAGGCATCAGGCTGGACAAGATGACCTCACAGGGAGCCCTTCCAGCTACAGGCTCTTTCCCCCAATGGCAAGGGCTAACCCTCTGCCTGCACCCCCCACACTCTGCCATGTCAACACCTGGCGGCTCCAGCAGATGGTTATCTCCCTTCCCCCACCCCACGCCTCCACCCAGCCCCGCCTGTTCGTCTGCCAGTCTGCCAACAGCCCCACTCCTGGCCTTTCATCTCGTGCCACGGCAGCCAGCCTGATGCTGCAATCCCCCGCCCCCCGGCTGTCCAGCTTCACAGCCTCTCCTGGGCTTGGGCCCCATAGGAGCCGGAAACCTGGGATCCCGGGCCTTTGGCCTCCTGCTGCAGACCGGCCCATGAGGGTCTCGGGGGCACGGCCCATCCTCGACCTGCAAACACGCACACACAGGCACGCCTCCCCAGGGTCACGTGAGCACACAACTTGAGGGTCACCCCCACAGTCCTTTCTTACCTGGGCAGCCTCCATCACCCCCCCAACCTTGGGACTCCTCTGGAGAGCCCTTTTCCTGTCCTGTCCTTTCTGACTTGAAGCCCAGGCAGCCACGGGGAGGCAGTGAGGCGGCAGGAGGAGACTTGGCAATTGGAGGCACAGACACTGCCGGTGATAGCGCCATGGTCTTTACCCGAATCTTCTTTTTTGGCCAGCACTGAGGCCAGGGGATGGATGAGCTGAACTATGGCAAGTGAGGATGACCAGCCACTCAGGTGAACTGGCTGCCACCCCAGGCATCGGCCCTCTTCCAGCCCCAGCCCCATTCCCAGGGCCTCAGGTAAAGTACAGGCTGAGACCAGCTGGCACTGGAGGGAAGGGGGCCAGTATAAGTTCTCTGTTCGCTGGTGGTGGCTGCCGCCCGCCAGGGGGCTGGGAGAGAAGCAGATGATGCTTTGATGAGGCACAGATGCTGAGGCAGTAGCTCAGAGTTGCCCTCTAGGGCTTGCTGTGAAGGAGGCATGAAGGCGGCAGAAAAGGCTGGAATTTGGCCTCCTCCTCCGGCTAGGGGGGTAAGTCCTAGCCATGGCAGAAAAGAGCAAAGCCACATCCGGCAGAGCAGGGCAGAGGCTTTGTCCAAAAACCCCCACCCCAGTCCCACCCCCAGCCTTGGGCACAGACGGTTGGGCCTGGCCTGAGCTCTGCTGGCCACGGGCATCCAGGAGCCAGGCCAGCATGTGTGGGTGCGCACTGCCCAGGCTGGGGGCTCTCAGGGCAGACACCGAGTCCTCCACACCTTTCTACCTGCTTCGCCACAGTGTTGGAAGGCACTGCCCACTGCCAGTTACAGCCAGGCGACTTTCCAGAAGCCCTGGTTCACTTCATTCACAGCCCATTACCATGTACCTACTGCATCCTCAGAGCTTCACAGGGACAGAAGGGTACAGGGAATGTTGTCATCACCCTCAACCATTTGTGGGTCACGGAAACCAAAACAAAGACAGTCTGAGAGGGGGGCCCCTGGGGGCTGGGAGTTCCTCAAAGCCACCCAAAGGAGGTGTGGCTGGAGAACAGAGGACAGGCAGGAATTAGGGAAGAGGAGACCCACTACAGCAGGAGAGGGGCTGCCACCAAGTCACAAGAGGCCGAGGGTGAACGGATGTGCTGCCACCAGCTCCAGACCCACAGCCTGGGGGAAAGTGGCAGGAATAAGAAAGGTGTACCTGCAGAGAGGGGGCAGAAGAATCACTCCTGGGTCAGGAGAGACCTTGGGGAAGGAGTGAAGGGAGATTCAGAGTTGACTGTTTCTTTTACTACGCTGTTGAATTTCATACAAGAATGTACTACTCGTGGCATTAAAAAAAATAATGAATGGTGAAATCTAAATCATGTGTTGAGTTTAGTTAATAGTAGCGTACTGGTTTTTTTTTTTTTTTAAGACAGGGTCTCACTCTGTTGCCCAGGCTGGAGAGCAGTGGCACAATCATAGCTCACTGCAGCCTCAAACTCCTGAGCTCAAATAATTCTCCTGTCTTAGCCTCCCGAGTAGCTGAAATTATAGGCATGTGCCACCACATCCAGCTAATTTTTAAATTTTTTTTTTTTGAGACAGAGTCTTGCTCTGTCGCCCAAGTTGGAGTGCAGTGGTGCGATCTCGGCTCACTGCAACTTCCGCCTCCTGGGTTCAAGCGATTCTCCCACCTCAGCCTCCAGAGTAGCTGGAACTACAGGCATATGCCACCATGCCCAGCTAATTTTCAGTAGAGACGGGGTTTCACCGTGTTAGCTAGGATGGTCTCAATCTCCTGACGTCGTGATCCGCCTGCCTCAGCCTCCCAAAGTGCTGGGATTACAGGCATGAGCCATCTCACCTGGCCAATTTTTAATTTTTTTTTTTTTATAGAGACAGGGTCTCCCTCTGTTGCCCAGGCTAGTTTCAAACTCCTGGGCTCAAGCGATCCTCCTGCCTCAGACCTCCCAAAGTGCTGGGGTTATAAGTGTGAGCCACCGTGCCTGGCCCAATGTTTGTTTTTTAGCTATGACAAATGTACTTTGGTGATTTAGGATGTAAACAATAGAAGAAACTGGGTGAGGGGTGTATGGGAATTCTCCGTTTGCAACTTTTCTGTACACCTAAAACTTTCTAAAATTAAAATGTAGGCATTAAAAATATATAATAAACACAAAAAATGCCTCACTGAAAGTGCTGCCTCCAAGAAAGCCATGTGGTTACCTGACACAGTGGTGGCCGGCATGGCCTGATGGGGAGGCCACAGGGGGAGCAGGCCACCTGCAGGAGAGGGGGTCATGTTACAGAACGCAGGTTGGTGGGGACAGTCTCAATGCTTCACCAGTGGGCACCAGGGAGATTTTTCTTGATGTGTCAAGGAATTTCTAGGCGATTGGCAAGCCAGGCTGATAACCAGCCAATCCATACAGTGTGATGGGGTTATGGTGGCAAAATTCAGGAGCTGTGAGAGCTTGAAGCAGGGACCCTAACCCAGACATGGGGGTACCATCTTATGCCCAAAGGATGAGTAGGTGACAGAGGAGAAGGGAGGAAGATCTGCCCTAAACTCCTTCTGGAAGGGTGAGGGGTGAGAGGTGTGGGGTGTGGAACTCAGGGGAATGGCAGCTCAGGCCCATGGACAGAACCTGGAGTTCAGAGTCAAGCAAACCTTTGGAAGCCCAGACTCCTTACTCACTGTGTCCTTGGAAAAGTCACTTCAGCTCTTGGGGCCTTGGTCTCCTCGTCCATAAAATGGAGATGATCACTCTATCTGTCCTACCTGGCTCCCAGAATTGTAAGCGTCACATGAGACAGTCATCGTGAAAGGGCTTGACATGGGGTAGAACCACTCTGGAAAAATGAGCCTCACGTCCGTAGTGAGCCGAATGGTGGGTATATCGTCTCTGTCCCGCACCAGAGTCAACCGTGACCGTTCACAGTCCTGGATGCAGAGTTCGGAAGAGCTCCTCCAGCCAGGGCCTCCCCAGGAGCAGCCACACTCTGCATCATTGCTGGGGGCAGATGCCAGGCCCTTCCTGAGCCCAGGGAGATGGGCCAGAGTCCCCCCGTGGTGGGTGGAGGGCAGGCAGCGGGGGCCTGGGAGAGCTGGCTGCCAGGGCTGGGAAGATGCTGAGGTGAAGATGGAGGTATCTGTGAGGGCTCGAGCCCAGAGGGGAAAAAATTCTTGCTGGAGCTGTATAATTAAAATCCTATTAAGCGGCGCCTGGCAGTCTCCTATCAACCCCCACCAAGGCTCCACCGACGAACCCTTGCAGCAGCTGGGGCACCCCGCTCTCTGGGCAGCGGCTTTGGGGCTGGCTTGTCTGGGGGGGTGCAGGGGGCCAGGCTGGCTTTGGGCAGAGCCAGGGTGGGCCAGGGTGTCACAGGGAGAGGAAGGCAGTCAAGGCTCCAGTCCAGCCTGCATCTGGGCCCTGGCACCCCTGCCATCCTCCCCTCTGCCCCGAGAGCACTAAACGTCCTTCTTCTGCCCCCTCAGCTCCCGGCCCGGGGGCTAAGGCCCTGGCTTTCTGGCTTCCCGTCTGCTCTCCTCCACTTCTCTCCCAGGCTCTCAGCTCGCTTCTCTGGGTCCTGGAAGGCAGCTCCTCTGAGCTCTGGCTGAGCTGGAGCAGCTGAGGAGACACCTGTGCACCCCACTCTCTGGGCACTGGGTTGAGGCTGGTTTGTCTTGGCAGAGCCAGGAGGGCCAGGGTAGGCACCAGGGAGGGGAGGGCAGCCCATCTGAGGCGGCTGTCTAAGGCAACGTCCCTTTCTTCTCCTCTCCTTAGGGTGCAGGTGGCCCTGTTCCAGGTAGTCCGCCAAGACCCCCCTCCCCAACCCCATTTCCCTTTTTCCCTGTGCCCCTCCGTCAATATTCACTGAGTCAGCATGCTGCTGCTTTGCCTTATGTCTCTATCCTGAGCACATTGGTGTCTCGGCTCCCCCACCAGACTGGCTCCTGCCTCCCCCATCACTCTGGGGGCTCCCTGCAAACACTGTGAGTTCCATGAGCCCGAGAATGGATTGGGCTCCCCTCTCAGTGGCCTGCAGAAAGGCTTCCATAGCAGGGCTGATGAAATGGGGGCGGGTGGAGAATGAAGAATAGAGGAGCTGGCTGGGCCCTGGCCCTCACCCTCTGAAGAAAGAGTCCCAGGACCCCAAAGGATTTCCAGGGCTGCCCCCAGCCTCAGCCCCTGCCCCTCAGCGCTGCCCCGGGACCTAACGTGGGGATGGATGCTGTAATTCCCTCAGAGGGGCATGGGGGCCTGACGTAATCCCACCCCAACCCCCAGATGCCAGCCCAGGAAGATAGTGTTGGGTGAGAGTGGAGGGAGGAGCAGGCAGATAGCCTTGAACTCCAGCTGGTGCAGGTGGCCTGGCCCAGTGCGCCCTCCCCAGAGCTTCCTGGTCTCCCTCCTGGTCAAGGGGCTGGAGACGTTTGAGAGGTCCTAGGGCCGTAATCCCCACCCCGACACCAAACTGGTTGGGACCAGCTCACAATGGATGAGGAGGCTTTCCTGGATTCCCTGTGGCTTCTAGGGGAGAAGGTTTCACTCCCCTCTCACAATCCCCAGAGGATCTCAAAGGACTGTCAGGACCACGGCTCACTGCCCCTCTACCTCTCCACCAGATTCTGCCAGTTTCTCGGGGACCACTTCACAGCCCAGGATGCCCTTCACCATCCAGAGGGACCCCCTTCCTGCAGGTTTCTGGTCCTTGTAACTGAAGAAATGAACTCAGCTCATCTTTGAGCCTGAGGAGGAGGGAAAGTGGGAAGGGGAGACCCTCACCCTCACCCCTCAATAGTCACTGAGTCTGCACGCTGTTGCCTTTCTCTGTGTCTCTATCCTGAGCACATTGGTGTCTTGCCTCCCTCATCAGACTGGTTCCTACCTCCCCCATCACTCTCGGTGTGGGGGGGGGTCACTGTAAGCACCCTGAGTTCTATGAGTTCCTCACTCTGGCCCTCCAGCATCGGCCTGGCATCTCAAGGAGTCAAAAGGCAATGGTTCAGGTCTGGACTCTGCTGCTAACTGGCTCCATGGCCTTGGCAGCCATCACACCCCATTTCATCATCTTGACGGATTTATGGGTGTAGAGATGGATTCATCTCCCCATCCCCCTATGCTGCTTTTCCTACTTCCTCCTGAGGAGGGTGTGGGATTACAGTTAGCCACTCCCCATGCACCCCCATCCCACCAGGTACCTACCCAACTCTTGGCCATTTCAACAAGCACTTATGAAGCACACACTCTGTGCCAGTGATGGGCAAAACCAGGCGTAGGGCCATTGCACTAGCTCCCCACTCACGTCACTCAGGGGAGGCATGACCCCAGAAATCAAAACAAGGCCACTTGGCAGAAACATAGAGATTGCTGAATGCTCCCTGCAGATTTATGCAAACCTGAATGCAAATGAACCAAGGAGGGACGGGGCAGTTTGTGGACCAAATTAGTTTCTGAGTATACATTTGATGTAATGTTCAAACTGAAAGAGACTTTGGCAATGATGAAACTGAGGTGAAACGGAGGCCCAGGGAGGGAAAATGCCTCACCCAAGGCCTATAGCACACAGGTAACACACCAGGACCCAGGCAGAGCTCTGTCACCAAACCAAACAGGAACTGGGCCTTCTTGGGGGCTGCGGGCATTCTCCAAACTCCCCCAGAGTGGGGACAGCCAAGAGCACTGCAGCATGTGCTAGGCTGCATGTGACTGAGCCCCAACACAGCGACACCTGTGCCTCAGGTCAGTTCCGGAGCAGACACATCCCTGTCTTAGAGGCCTGGCATTTTAGGTGGGGAGTGGGCAGGAGCCCCCGGACAGCAACACAAGGCCCGGGAGTCATGTCCCAGGAAGGTGTGAGCTTTGCTGCTTGCCGATGAGGGCCAGGGAAAGAGGGACTCATTTTGGCGGCCGGGACTCAGGAGGGTTTCCTACAGGCAAGGTGGATGTGGACAGAGAGAAGGCTCATCCTGGATCTCCGGGGAGCGGGCTGGCTCAGTACCTTCCTTCTGTGGAGGTTCAGCAACACGGACTCCTTTACCCTTGTCAAAGCCACTGTTCTGGTCCAAGCGCCTCCCTGGGAACAGGAGGCTCAGAGAAGGGCAGTGACACCCCACGGAGTCCTGCCACAGCCAGGTCCCCTGCCTTTGCCCTCTCCTTTCCAAGTCACACCGTGTGGCCCTGGCTACAGACAAGGAGTCACCAGGCCTAGAAGGCTCTGAAGGGCCTGTTGAGGAGACAAGGTGGAGCAGAAGGGGGGCAGGAGTCAGGCTCTGAGTCCTGGTTCCCTCTGCTTCCTGACGTCTCCCCATCCCCCTGGAAGCTCTCCCCACTTAGATCTCAGTTGAGACCCGCACAGCTGCAGGGGCAAAAGCTCGGCTAGTGGTGGCCGCCCACCTGGTCCAATGCTGTGGTGATGTCACCTCCAGTTTTCCAAAATGTGGGATCTTCTCTGATGACAAAGTTCATGGACGTTTCATTCCATGTTGAGGATAGTGTGGAGGGGAAGGCTGTGGGATGGATGCCAGAGATGACCCACTCACCCCAGAGAAGGAACCAGAAGTCTGGACAGGGCAGAATGCCTGCTCCTGGGTTAGTCGCTTATCTCAAAGGCCCTCATCCACAAAAGTGCGAAGTTCTTCCTGAAGTCTGCCCTCCATCTCTCGTGCTGCAGTTTCAACTCCTGTATGTTCATAAAGTCATTAATACTGAAAAACTCAACTAATAACCAGGTATGTTTTTCTCTCCCATCATGGGCCCAGCACCCCATCTGTCAATAGGAGCCGTAAGGGAAAGTTACCCTAAGCTCCCAGTGCATTTTCCCCGTACAGCTCCGGTCCTTGTCATCCACTCCCCACTCCCTGGCCTTTCCCTTTCCCTCGGGAGTCCTCATTTCATTGACTGTGTTCTCCAAATTCTCTGCTTTTCCCTCCGCACTGTGTGATCCCAATGAGACAAACCATTTCTCTCTCTGGACCTCAGTTTCCCAGTCTGTAAACAAAGGGGCATTCTTCCCCTTTGCTGGGGGGTGTCTCAAAGATCTCACAGCCCACCAAGCCCCAGCTGACTGAGTCAAACAGGGCCAAGGAGCTGGCCTTGCTCCCAGACCACAGAAGGAAGCCTCTGCTTTCCCGAGGAGAAGCTGAGGTTCAAGGTTTCTCTCTGGTCCCGGAGGGCAGGGCTGTCCTAGCTGACAACATCAGCTCGGCGCCCTCCCAAGCAGTGCCAGTGTCAGCATCCTCCTCTCACCCCACCCCACCATATCCTAGCCTCACTCAGGGTGACAGCATCACCAGCCCCTGCCCACGGCGGGGGCCTCTGGCAAGCTGGTGAGCAAAAAGGTGGGGGTCCTTCCACTCCCCAGGTCCTATTACCTGAAGTGCCACCGCCCTGACTCTATAGTAATTGGGGGGCTCATTTGCATTTTGCCTATGTGTGATTTCAGCGCGGCACCCTGCCCACCCCTTCCTAGGGACTCAGCAGCTGTTTGCCCAAACCCACAGCTTCCTTCTAGGGGAAGGAGAGAAGAGCTGGAGGAAGGCAGGGAGTGGGAGCTGGGGGTGGGCACTGGGCCCCCAGGTCCTCCAAGGAAAAGGAGTCTTGGCAGGGCCCCGGGACCTTGTGCCAGCACTGGCTCGGGAGCCAGGGTGGGGACGGAGGGGGTGACGTCCTCCACCGCCCCAGTCTCAGTTTCCTCATCTGTAAACTGGAGCTAATGACACTTAACGAGCAAGGGGGGTGGGGGGCATGTAATTAGCTCCTGCTGGCTCTGGACTTTGAAGTGGGGTGGAAGAGGGGGCGGCTGGGTGGGGTGCAGGTGGGACAGAGGTGGAGGCCCAGGTGCACTGGCCTGCACTGGGGAGGTGCAGGTCCCAGGGATCCTCTCCCATCTGGGGGAGATAAAAAGCTGAGATCACACACCTAAGGTAGGCCCTGGAGAGCAGGGGGAAGACAAGTGAATCCAGGGCCTGGGGCACAGAGATCCCCAGGTGTGAAGAGAAAGTGCCCAGACCACCTGAGAAAGGAGCTGGTGCCCTCCCTGCCCTCTACTAGGGTGGGGCTGCTGGGGTGAGGGGCGAGGGAGCGGGATCCAGAGCCAGGAGCTCTCTTGCACTGTGCTTCTTGTATCCCGTGACCCGCGGTGTCCTGGCACACACCTGGGCACACATAGGGCATGTCTCCATGGGCCAGGGCAACAGCTCCTGCACAGAGGCCCATGAAATAGAACAGGGGTGGCAGGAAGGAAGGAGGTTATAGGGACTGAACCCAGAGAGGTGAGGACAGGAGGGAGGGAGCCACCACCTCCCACGCCCTTGGCCTTTCCGCTCGCCCCACGACGTCAGGGCTGAGTCACTGGGAGAGGCTGCTGTCCAGCAGGGGTGGGAGGACCCTGGGGACCAAGGCCTGGACACCATCCCAGGACAGGCAGTGTGTGGGGCACCTTTGGCCTGGTTGGCGCTGTCCAAAGGATGCAGGCTTGAGCCAATCATCCACAGCCCAACCACCCACGCTTGGTGGGCAGAGCTTTGGACAAGCCCAGGAGGCCCCAGAGGGCCATCTGGGAGGATCAAGAAGTCATCTCCGGCATCCCCCTGCCTCTGGACAGATTGACAATGAAACCATCCAAGATACACCAAAATATATTGAGACCTTCTTCTTGATGTCAAACCATGAGTTGCCTTATTGCAAGCTCCACCCATTGGCTCTTCATCAGGGGTAAAGACCAAGTGGTCACTCTCTTTCTGGGACCCCTCTCCCTCCCCTCATGCATTCTCTCTCCAGCTCTTTTTCCAATAGGTGGTGCCTGGAGGTGGTTGAGTGTGGCAAATGGGCGGATTAAATGTGCTCCACCCACTGCTTACCCAAAGTGTAAGACCCCAGGATTAGCAACCCAGTGATTTGTTTGGTGGAGCCCATAAATACATGTGCTAATTTGGTCTCCTGAATAGGAAGACCTGTTCATTCATTCATTCACTCCACAAATACATATTGATACCTACTAGGCATCAGGCACTGTTTTAGGCATGGGGATATGGCAGGAGAGAAGATGGGTAGGAGCCCAGCCCAGAAGGCTCCATCTCTAGCCAGAACAAGAGTGTGGGGAAGGGGCCACGGCCCTTCAGAGACAGAGGGGACTGTTTCCAGAGGAGGCCTCAGAGGAGGAAGAATGTGGCTGTCCCGGGAAGCTCTGAGTGGAGTTTCCACCTACCATAAATCCCAGAGACCCATCCATGGAGGTCCTCTGAGACTGGGACATCACTTCCCCACTGGTCACCCTGGCCCTGCTGAGCCTGGGACTCGCCAGCTGGAACATCTGGAACAACTGATGTGGTGTTCCACCCGCTGCTCCGCACTCCCACCCTGAGTGTGCTGTGGAGGGCGGCAGGCCAGATGAATAGGAGGCCGGTCTGTGCAGCTTCATAAGCCTCCTTGAAAACCAGGCGTTTTTCTGTGTTTTATGTTGACAGCCCTAAGATGTCCGAGTGAGAGGAAGCTTCCCAAGTTCTCAGGAGCCAGCTCAGAAGCTCCTGAGAGCTGGGTATCTGGGCCTCAGCACACTTTCAAAATGGGGCCCCTAGTCTGGGAAGTTGGAGGCATAGCACCCTGCTGGACTGAGCAGCCTGGACCTGGGCTTGTCAAGGTCTGCAGAGTGTAAGGCCAGGACATTCTGACCTGTGGGGACTCCTGAGACCACCCCTCTCCTCTGCGCTACCCTCCTATATATGCTCATCTCCACCCACTCAGCAGCTGGTTCCTCTGTCCGCATGTCTCTGAATGGCTCTGTCGCTGCTTTGTCTCTCTCTCCATGCATCTCTGACCTCTTGGGTTCCTGCTAGCTCTAGGGAGGAAAATCCTGGAAAGGGCTTTATTAGGTCAACGGAGAGAACTGGAATATGAACGTATGGATGGTAGATGAGATAAAATATTCTATCAAAGCAAATTTATGAAACCAGCAACTATACTGTGGTTAAGGATGAGAATATCCCTATTTTCAGGAAATACACACTGAAGCATTTAGTGGTAAAAGGCCATAATAGACGTAACTTACCCTCTAATTGTTCAGGTGGAAATCTGTATGTACATATATACGGAGGTATATAGAGAAGGAATGATCAAAGTAAATGAGGTAACATGTTAACAATAGATCAGCCTGGGTGAAAGGCATAGGGCGCTCTTTGTGCCGTTTCTTTTTGCAGCTTCTGAAATCATTTTGCCCTCTTGCTCTGCTTTTCCCTGGACCCCTCCCTGATAAAGCTCCTAGTGCTCCCCGTGTCTTTTCCTCATTCACTCATCCCTGGGACAGTGCCTGAGCCATCGCAGACACTCAGGGCATGTGCGGGCTGTGTGAGATGGACTCCTGTCTTTCTGTCTTTGCATCTGTGTCAACATCTCCATTCATTCATTCATGCATTCATTCATTCACTCACTTATGAGTAAGCACCTCATCACTCAGTTTGCATCCCCTTGGTAACCCTGGATCTTTGGGAGAGACAGGAGGACCCACTTACAGAGCATATCATGGTGGGTCTTGGTGGTTCTGAGAGGGTCTCTGGGCTGTACCTTGAAGTCCCTGACTCCTTGGGGGCTGCGTCACCATCTCCAGATCTTTGTCACACCTCTCTGTGGCATGGGAGTGGCCTGTGCCACAGGGCTTTGGTGGCTCCTGCCTCCTTGCCTCCCTCAAACTGCAAGAGGAGATTCTGCCACCCTTCACCCCTGCTCCCTTAAAGGGCAGCCATGTCCCAAACCCAAGGCAATGGCTGTGGCCCTGGCCGGGGCACCTGGGCTGGGGACCAAGGGTCTGGCCTAGGAAGGGCCTCTCTCTTTCCCACTTCTAACCCCTTCTAGTCACCCCTGGGCCCAGCACAGTGCCTGGCATCCTTAGTCTGGTGAGGTGACATCACCAGGGCTCCCCCCACGCACACACACCCCACAGCAGCTGTGACTCCCCGACTGCATCTCACCATCTCTTCTCTGCAACATCAAAGGCCCCATCAGCAGCGTCCCCCTCCTCCCGGGCCCCGGGGGGTAATCAGAGCCAGGTATGTGTAAATGCTGGGCCTTCAAATAAATAAATACTGGAACACGCGGGGCCTCCCACCCCTCGCTGCTGCCCGGCGCCCTGGGCTGGGACCTAGGCATGGGGCCAGCCCCTGATGAGGTCCTGGGGACCGCCTGGAGCTGGAGGTGTGTATGAAGAGTTTCGCGTGGGCTGAGGCCCGGCTTAGCCTCAGCAGCATCAAAAAGACTGTGGTGGGGGGAGGGGTGCATGCAGCGGGAGCCGTGTAGGGAGGGAGGGTCCTGAGGCAGGTGTCCCCCATCTCTCACAACCCCCAGCCAGCCCTGCCTCCCATGCCAGGCACCCCTCCTTCCACACCTTTGACCCCAAAGCCAGCCTGCCTCTTCCAACGAGGCCAGATGGCATCCCTCAACACTGAGGAGGAAGAAAATACAGGCGGTGACTGGAATTTCTGGAAGGAATCCCTTTGGCCAAACCAGAGCCCTCAAGGTTTCCATGGCAGGGGGCAGTGGGTGAGCCTGTACCCGGCACCTGTGGCCATCACTGATTCCACAGGCGAGAAGGAGGAGAATGGACTATTTGGTGCCAGGGCTAAAAGAGAGGGTGGTCCCCTGGACCCCTTACAAGGCACACAGCTTTCCACTCCTTGGGGGCCAGTGGACACGCCAGGCAGGCGGCATGAGTGCAGGGCTCGAGGCTCCTGTCTCGCTCATCAGCTGTGTGACTTCTGGCCAGGCGCTTAGCATCTCTGAGCTTCAAGTTTCTCATCTGTAAAATTGCGCCCCTCACGCTGCCTGTCCTACAGCAGAGCAGAAATGCTCAGTGAGACCACCGCTCAGTAAGACCACCGAGATGAGGCTCTCTAGAACCGTCAAGCACAGCGTCCCCATGAGACTAAATGGAAGGCACCCTGACAGGGGGTCCCCTTGAGTCTTTGACTCTCAGGGCCTGGCACAAGTAGGTACCAAAAACATGTTGTCTGGATAATTGTTCTTGAAGAATACAAACGGATGAATGAATGTTCTAGACTTGACTTCTTTTTTATTTTTTTTGAGACTCTCACTCTGTCACCCAGGCTGGAGCGCAGTGGTGCCAGTTCAGCTCACTGCAACCTCCGCCTCCTGGGTTCAACCAGTTCTCCTGCCTCAGCCTCCCAAGTAGCTGAGATTACAGGCACCTGCCACCACGTCTGGCTGAGTTTTTGTACTTCTAGTAGAGATGGGGGTTTCACCATGTTAGCCAAGCTGGTCTCGAACTCCTGACCTCAAATGGTCTGCCTGCCTCAGCCTCCCAAAGTGCTGAGATTACAGGTGTGAGCCACCATGCCCAGCCTTAGACTTGACTTCTTCACTCTAAGTTTTTGGCCATGCCATCCTTGAATCCCCAGCTTTTTGGCCCAAGACCTTTAGAGAATCCTACGAAAGCTATGGATCCTCACCCCAGACACATGTACACACACAAGTGATTTCTGGGTTCACACCCCCAGGCCGGGGCCAGAGCTTCTGCCTTAGTGTGGGTGCATATACCCCAACTCCTCAATGGTGAACACCCACTAGAGAAGCGCATTCTCCATGTGGGAGCTTTACATGTATGATCCCTGATCCACCAACCCCTGCAGGTGTTATCGTTCCCTTTTACAGATAAAAAAACTGAGGCCCAGAGACACGAAGGGGCTTGCAAGGATCAGCAGCGAGGATGTGCTGGGGACGGGGTTTGCTCAGCATGTCTGACTCCAGAGGTCTCTGGGGCTTCAAAGCCTGCGCTTCTTCCAGGCTTTGCTCCCTTGAAGTTAAGATTCTGTCTCTAGGCCTTTGTGCCCCCAGTTGGGGCCCAACACATGATAGAACAAAATACAGGTCTGGAATTTTCTGAGAGGGTGGTGAGTGGGCGGCCCCCAGGTGGAAGTAGACAGAGGCAGGCTGACAAATAAAGACGGTGAATTAGAATGTGAGGCCCAGAAAGAATTTCCTGATGAGCTTTGACTCCATACTTGGGGTCAGAGGCAGAGGGCAGAGGGTAGAGGGTAGAGGGCAAAGGACAGAGGTCAGGGAGTAGGAGGCAGGAGTGGGACAGTTCGGGAGGTAGGGAGAGGAGCACAGGGAGGCTCTGAGGCCAGAGGGCAGGGATGCTTTCCCTGGGAGGGCTTCTGGGAGTAGGGTGGGTGCAGGTCACACTGCCCTGAGTGGGCCAGAGCCAGCTGGGGTTGGGGAGCTTGTATACATGAGTCACATTCGCAGGCATGGATGAAGCGCTCGCTCACTATGCCCCCATACTGTGCTAAGCAATTGAAACACTGGGTTCTGCTCCTCTGGAGTAAGAAAGAATGACTATTGGATGCACTTCACAGAAAAGGAAAATAAAACACTTGCCTAAGGTGAGCCATCTAGTAAGCGGCCTCGCTAAGCAGAGTGTGCAGGAAACACTGTCAAAGAAATGGATGCGTGGTGGGATGGACGGTAGATGGGGATGGAGGAGCAAACCTAGGTCTGACTCCCAAATCGAGCTCTTAACCTTTCCCTAATCCTGGGGGGCAGTAAGGAAGGGGGGAGGGCTAGAGTCTTCCAGGGTCCCCAAAGGAGAGGCACCTTGGCTGTTTTCCTTACCCCTTCTCACTCAGAATAAAATCAGAAGTCACAGCCATAGCCTACGAGGTTCTGTGCCACCTGATTCCACTCACCTCCTAGCGCCCTCCCCTCCATTCATTCTACTCCAGCCCTAGTGGGCTCCTTGCTACCCTCTCAACACGACCACTCCCCTCACCTCAGGGCCTGCACACTTACGATTCCCTTTGCCTAAGATATCTTCCCCCAGCTGCCCGCTTGGTTGTCAACATCAATAAATATTTGACAAATAAATGAATGAATGTATGAATAGCTCTGACAAGTCCTAAAAAGAAGAGCAGGATCTCCTCATAGGCACCACTGGGTTCAAACATGTGCTAAATCTATGTGAGACATTGCCCCCTCCTCCAAGAAGCCCTCCTGAATGTGTACCTTCTTCAGCAAAAAGCCAAAACTCCGAGTTGAGAACTTGCTGCATCCAGAAGGACACGGCGCCTCCCTCCTGCCTCTCACTCTCCCACCTTGATCTCCTTTCCCTGTGATCTTTCTAGGTGAGAGAAAGGGAAAAGAAAGCCCAGCTCTGGGGTGCCCTCTTGGCCAGCCTATAGCAATGGTGCCCCAGCCAGGAGGCAGGAGGAGGCGGTGCCCCAGGCTTAAGGCATGAATGGGGCAGGAGGTGGATGAAAGGCTGGACTGCTCCTGGCCTAACGAACAAAGGGGACAAGAGCAGGTGTGAGGGGGACTGGGGGCCAGCCGGGAGGAGAAACTGGATCTGGAGCTGGGGATCAGTTTCACCTGCAGGAGTGCAGGTTTCCATTAGCTTTCTTTGGCTGTCACTCATGCTTTGGGGACAAAGCTCAGGCTGGAGACTGAGGAGAGGCAGGGGCTGGGGACTGGGGCCTCCTTTCTCTCAGGGTCGGTCTCCAGCAGCCTCTCTACTTCCCAGGAGGCAGCCATGCAGGGTCAAAGCCCAGCAGGAGCTTAGAAAAGATACTCCAACGCTATCATTTTACGGATGGGACCCATGAAGCCTCCAGGGTACCGTGACTCACCAAGGCCACACAGCTACTGGCAGAGCTGGGACCGGAATCCAGGAGTCCTGGCTGTCAGGTCAGCGTTGAGAACTGATTTTTATATGCAGCCTGCCCTCCCTCCTGGGGGCCTCTGGGGATGATGGGAGCAGGAAATCTCTGTGCAGTTGGACCAGGTCTGGATGGTACATGGAGAGGAGTGGGTAGGCCTGGGTGAGGACCAGACAGGGTGCTCCCCAGACGGGGTGCCATCAGCAGACGAGTTGAGCAGGCAGGGCTGGGCCTGGCCTAGGAGAGGTCCTGCTCCAAAGAGCAATGTCATGCAGAGGGGACATCTTGCTCCCACACAACCACCGGGGGCCAGGCTGAACCCCACCCATGCAACAGCTGCATTGCCCCAAGCTACAGAGGAGCCTATGAGGGGGGCCAGAGGCCTAGGCGGGGGTGAGAGGGAGGGGGCCAGTCAGGTAGGAGGGCAGGGAGAGGGGGAGGTGGAGGAGGACAAAGCCGGCCTGTGTGGCACCTGGGACATTCCCAGTCTCTGCCCTGTCCCCTCCCTGATCCTGCTCTGGATGGGGTGGGAACAATGCCCCCATTGAGGCCCATACCCCCAGGGATAACATCTCTGTCCCCCAGGATGGAAGCCAAGCAGGTGAGCCTGGTGGGGGCTGGGAGCCAGCTCTACAGCAAGGAAGGCGGGATGTCAGCAATGGAGCCAGGGGTCCAGGGGCAGAGGTTTCCCACTGGAGCCACCCTCTGCTCCTTCCTCTGGGGCCAGAGCAGGTAGAGATGATGGTGGTCTCAGTGGGAGAGACTGGGGTCAGACTCCTGGGTAGGGCAGGGATCACTTCCCAGTTTGAATGGAACCCTTCTCTGCTCTGGGAGGGAACGCAGGAATGCCCAGGACCCAACCCCTGATCACAGGAGCTGCTGCTGTTGCAAGAAGGTGCCTGAGAGATGAGGCCTGACTCTCTTCCTTTAGGAGATGCTACAGAGGAAGCAGGTGGAGAGTGGATCTATGCGGGAAGTCACAAGTGCCCCTGCAATGGCTTTTCATGTCAGACACAGAAACGGCTCATCACCTAGTTGGGGCACCAACTGGGTTCCCAATCCAAAGACTCCAAGTAAAAGAAGAAGCTGCGTTTGCTATCATTCTTTAAAATTTTGTTTCGTAGAGACGGGGTCTTGCTATGTTGCCCAGGCTGGTGTCAAATTCCTGGCCTCAACCCATCCTCCCGTCTCATCCTCCCAAAGCACTGGGATCACAGGTGTGAGCCACCACACCTAGCTATATCATTTTAAAAAGAGATCCAATAGTGTGGATTGATCCCTTTATCCATCTGAGTTGGGTGGTTGTATGTAGGCCGAAGCCAGCACTGGGCAAAAGGGCTCCCGTGGGGGCCCAGAGCCCACACTCTTTGGCTGTATGACCCTAGCAGGAAACTCAACATCTCTGAGCTCAGTAACCTCAGCTCTGCAGTGTGGCTGGAGGCCAGAGAAGCCTCACCTCAAAGGGTTTGTCTATGGTCACTCTCCCCCCGGCCTCCAGAGGACTATGAGGCCCTGCCACTGTGAGCCCCTGGCCTGGAACAGTACCCAGAACATACTAGACATAGAATCTCAATCACTGGAGCCAGGTGCAGTGGCTCCACTATGCTTTAAAAATGTTTATCCACAACTCTGTCCTAAATTAAGTCAGCAGGACTGGATGTAGAGGCTCAGGCCTGTAATCCCAGCACTTTGGGAGGCTGAGGAGGGCAGATCACCTGAGGCCAGGGGTTTGAGAGCAGCCTGGCCAACATGGTGAAACCCCATCTCTACTAAAAATACAAAAATTAGCCAGGTGTGGTGGCACACACCTGGAATCCCAGCTACTCTACTCAGGAGGCTGAGGCTGGAGAATCGCTTGAACCCAGAAGGCGGAGGTTGCAGTGAGCCAAGATTTCGCCATAGCACTCCAGCCTGGGCGACAGAGCGAGACTCCGTCTCAAAAACAAAACAAAACAAAACAAAAACCCTCAATCATTGTCTGCTGACTTAATTTTTTTGGGGGGATGGTGTTTGTTTGTTTTGAGAAGGCATCTCATTCTGTTGCCCAGACTGGAGTGCAGTGGTGTGATCTCGGCTCATTGTAACCTCCGCTTCTCAGGTTCAGGTGATTCTCTTGCCTCAGCCTCCCGAGTAGCTGGGATTACAGGCGTGCATCACCACACCCGGCTAATTTTTGTATTCTTATTAGAGACGAGGTTTTGCCATATTGGCCCAGCTGGTCTCAAACTCCTGACCTGAGGTGATCTGCCCGCCTTGGCCTCCCAAAGTGCTGGGATTACAGGCATGAGCCTCCACACCCAGTCCTGCTGACTTAATTTAGGACAGAGTTGTGGATAAACGTTTTTAAAGCATTAGTGGTTGCAGTAATATTAATAGCAATCCAATAACATGAAGAGAGACTCAATCCCTGCCCTGTAGAAGCCTGTAGTTCAGTGAAGGAGTCATTGGGGGCAAGGAAGACAAAAGCAATCTACCATGGAGGTTCAGGAAGAGTGGAACTTCCCAGATGGAGGCCCCAGGGAAGGTGTTAAGGAGGCAGTGGCACTGAGACGACCTCAAAGGATGGGCTGGACTTTGGCAAGCAGTGATGAGAAGATGGGAGGTCCTCAAAGCAGAGGAATGGAAATTTATTGACTGTTAGTTACATTTGTTGAGTACCTACTGTGTGCCAGCTACTGGGTCCTGGGACACAAACATGAAAGGATGTGCCCCTGCCCTCAAAGAAACCATCCAGCAACTCAGTCACTGCCTTGGTGAGGGCACCAGCTACGGCTTGCATCGAGAAGACATTTTCTGAGCTTCAGCTAAAAGTTGCAGTTAAGAGGTCTCCAAGCAAGGTGGTTGGCAAGGGGTGAGGAGGGCGCTGAAGGTGGAGGGACTTTCATGTGAAAAAGTGGCTCTAAGTGCCTGGGGTCCACTTGGAGAAGGCCTTGAAAGGCAGACAGAAGAGTCTGAATGTTTTTCTACAGGCAACAAGGAGCCATGGAAAGCTTTTGAGCGAGGGAAGTCCACACTAACGACAAAGCCCTTCAGAGCTATCCCTGGTAGCAGCAGAGGCCAGAGTGGAGGTAGGGAGGCTGGAGAAGAGGGAAAAGAAAAGCCCACGTGGGCTGGTGAGGAGAAGGGGCGAGCTGGAGGGGAGGGGAAGAGACAGGGAGGTGGGTGAAGCCACCAGCAAGGGAGAGAAAGCTACGAACTTCAGGCCCTCGGAGGGAAGAACTGGAGGTGGAGAACGTCCCAGCACCCCACAGCAGGAAGAACACCTTGGAGGAAATGTATTGGAGCCCCCATCTTGCTCGGGAGTCCCCCCTTATGATAGCTCTAATAAAACTTCAGTGAGGGAAAGCTTACCACCTATCAATTGAGCGCAGTCTGTGGTGGGACAGCTCCAACTAACGGCTGAGGGCTTCTGTAAGTCCTGTTCAGACAGGTAAATGTAAAATGGGTCAATGAATGGATAGATAGATGGGTGGGTGGCCGGGTGCAGAAAAGTACAGAGGCAGAGGATTCAAAGAGCAGGTCTCCACATCCCTGCACCCAACCCTGTTGCACCAGTCCTGATCCTCCCCCGTCTTTCCTACCCTCCTCCAGGAAGCCTGCCCTTACCTCTCCACCCATCCAGCTTTCTCCTCCATCTCACTTGCTTCCCCAGCTCTCACCAGCTAGGGTGGCCTTCTCCCCAGCTCCTGCCCTCCCATAGCAGCCTGGGAGCTACGGCGCAGGGGCAGAGCTGAGGGTCATGTCCCCTGAGGCAGTATTGCATGTTCCCTGGTGTCCACACAAAACCCTGTTTCCAGGGGACCTCGGGATGGGGATGTCGGCAGGGGAAATGGCCCAACACGGTCCTCCAGTCTGTGTCACAGGCATCCTCGTGCATTGCAGGCACGAGTCGGGGGCAGGTAAGACCGCCCAGACACCCACCTAGATGGGCTTTCCTCCCGTGAAGCCCTTCAGTAAGAGTGGAGGGATATCTGCTTTCAGCAGGCCCCACCTGGGACCTCAGATACAGGCATCTACTCTCACACTTTACACAGCTGAAAAAGGGCTACTGACTCTCCAGCAGCTCCCAGCCACAGGATGGACAGAGGAATGCTGGCCAGGGCTTGGCAGGCTGCACATGAAAACGCACAGAGAACAGTGAGGAATTTTACCCTCCTGGGGGTGGGGGTGGGGAAGCAGGAATGTCACCTGGAAACCATCCACTCCTTTCTTCCCTCTCAAGAACCCTCAGCCTTGAAAAATCAGGAAATCTAGACCCCCGAAAATCAACCACGTCCTTGTTATAGACTGGCCGATGCTTCCTGGCCTCTTCTCCTTTCAAGCAGTCGCCTCAAGATTCTCCAGCTAATAATAATGGCAAAGGCACTCACTGCACACCAGGCGCTGCTCCAAACTCCATGAACTCTTTCCAGCGCAATCCTATCATTATCCCATGAGCCTGGCACTTATTTCCTCATTTTACAGATGCCAGCACTGGGGCACGGAAAGGTTAAGTCACTTGCCCAAGGTCCCACAGCAAGCAAGCAACAGGGTGGGAGCCTGCACCCGTATCCACTTGCCAAACACCGGGTACCCCACAAGTCATTTTCTTCTGACCCTAGAGGGAGCTGGAACCCCAGCTGGTGACAGGGGTGAGCAGAGGGGAAACTGGATTTAGAACTTGTCCAAGAGAGCGAGAGCAGGTCAGAGGCAGGAAGAGAGGGTTTGCTCCTCCGATCCCGCTGGACCCTGGTTAAGGGACACAGTGGGTCCCATACTCAGCAATTGTATCACCAAAGGGAGTGGTCCAGAGCTTGAGAGGGAAGGTTTTGGATGCCAGTCTCACCTCCACTGCTTATAGCTGGGTGATCTTGGGTAAGTGACTTCACCTTTCTGAGCCTTAGTTCTGTCATCGGTAAAATGGTGAGCCATTGAACCTATCTTCCAGGGCTGTGGCGAGGATTAAACATGGCCTCTGTTAGAATGCTTAGCCCAGTGCCCGATACCTAGAAGGCCCGCAATAAAGGTCAACAGTGACTACGACCCAGCTGGCAGAAAAGCTGTAGCATCAACGAGAAGTGTGGAGCGTGTCCCCCCGGGGCTGCCAACAGGCACCCTCAGCCTTGCTATCGAGCAACCCACTCGCCTTCGTGGAGTTCTGAATTCATCTGTGGGCAAGCCCATGGGTGGGAGTTGTGGGGGGAGAAGCAGAGTGCACCCACTAGCACCTTACAGCCAGAACACAGCCGGAGTTGAAGCCAGATCGACCCTCTGCGGGACTGCCCCTGCCTGTGTCACAGGTTTCCCCTTGGCAAAATAAGGGTGTTCCACCCGCCTGAAGGCTGCACTCAGTAATGTTTACTTTCTGTCTTCTCTCTGTCCAGTCTCCTGGATGCCCACAAAGACAGCTGTCTCCTTAATGGGGAGGGAAGATGGCTGCAGGCTCCATACCTTTGAGGGAACAAGGACAGTCCTCTCCTGGGAGAAGAGCAGATGTTTGCCTCCAGCTGTTTGCTCTTAATCAGTCCTAGGGGAGAGCAGCTGGGGCCTTCCCCCAGGGATTCTGTCTGAGAGTGGCTGGAAGTGGCCTCCTGCCTGGAGCAGCAGAGGGCTGAGCAGCTGGAGGAGGGGTGAGGCACAGGAGGCTTTCTCAGGGCCGCTGCATGAGCCCTGTTTGCCCTCTGGGGTCTAAGTCCTCAGACACTGGGCTCATGGGCTGGTGGAGGAGGGAATGGAGCCCAACCAGACTCCTGTCCTCCCACCTTGCCCCCGCTGGGTCCCTCCGACCCTCTAGCTTCAAACAATGTCATCTTCCTCCAAGTGCCCCCACTAATGTCCTGGAATGGCCACCCCTACTAGCCATCTTGAAATACTCTCTTCTCCTCCTCTTCCTCTTCTGCCCTCTCTTCCCCATCTTCCTTCTCCTCCTCCTCCTCCTCCTCCTCTAGGAAGCTCTCCGGCACCCAGAAGAGGATGGGTGATAGTTGTCTCCATTGCCTCCCTGCCAGGATCCACCCCTCCTACCTGCTGTTTTCCCACCAAAGATGTTGAGTCATAACAGTGTTGGACTTAGTGGTACGCTGAGTCACAGACCCTACAGAGAGCAAGGTTTAGGGACAAAAAGGCTGCAGAGAAGAAGCCAAGTGAGCAGATTCTGAAGTCAGGCAGACACAGTGTGGGTCCCCATTCCGTGGCTCTCGGGACAAGTTAACCGAATCTCTCTATGCCTCAGTTCACTCACTGCGGAGTGGTGAGGTGGGCATGTGAAGTTCTGTGACTGTGCCTGATGCTGTCATTACGATGACAACTGCTACAATCCCAGCATCTCAGGACCACATCTTAGGTGCTTTGGTTCTTGGGATCACAGGACTGCAGAGTCTTAGCTCTGGGAGACTCAGAGGTCATCTGGGTCAATTCACCTTCTCACCTGGCTCCCTCCTCCAGCCTGCTCTTTCTGGAAACATCAGTCCTGAGTTTCTGAGAGCAAGGACTCTTCTGAGATGGTTGCCATTCATGGCACCTACCTGGGGGCATATTGATGACAGATGACGCAGGTGGGTGAGTAAGCCTCTTCCTGTCCCAGTCTAGCTTGACCCCCACCCCCCACGCCCAGAGTTCTTCTCCCTGGCCCCAAGCAGATGGGAACCAGTAGAGTCACCTCCAGCCCATGTGAAGTCGGTCAGCTGGGGCCTGGGGGCTAGAGCCAGGCCTCAGCCTCAGTGCCCTCTCCCTTCTGCCCAAAGACCTGATCTCCAAGACCCTAAGGCCAGGCAAGGTAGGCGAGGAGAGGATAAGTCGCCTCTTCCAGGCCTCGCCCTCTCACGGGGGTGGAGGCCAAGGCTTGTGTGGGTCTGGCTCCTTCCACATCCCTGTTCAACCTGGTGGGCTTCCTGCAGGAGGCAAGCTTGGGAAAGGCTCTTTCATGGTCTGAGAGGGTGTGTGGCACGTGGGGAAGGCTGTCTGGGCTCTGAAGGGGTGGGGACTGAGCAGCAGCCTGGAAAGGAGGGAAGAAGAGGGGTGAGGAAGAGGAGGGAAGGAGGGAGAGGGACAGGGCAGGGGTTTCCACCAGGAAATGGGGTGGCCGATGGCAGGGAGTGCAGGGAAGAACAGCAGCAGGAGAAACACCCTCAGAGAGCCAGTGGAGCCCATGGCCCCAGTGGGGAACGGAGTCCTGTTAGTATTTGGTTGCTAACTCAGAGTGTGATGTGTATGAGGCCTCTGGTGAGGGAGCTAGCCTGGTGAGTGGGTTCATCAGCTGCCTGGGCCAGAAGAGGGGCAAAGGACAGGCAGAGCCTCTGAGCGCACCCCCAGTCTAACGTATCCCCACCCCAAATCTCCAAAGCCCACTTGTAGATTTCATCCCAGCTGCCAGATCCAAGCACTCTCCGTTACAGGCCTTTGAGAAACTTTGGGCTCTGGAAGAGGGTTGAGGGTGGGATGGTGGGGGCAGGGCGTGGTGCTAAGAGATGGGAAGAGGACTGGGAAGGAACTCTGACAGCCCTCATGCCTCTAGTGGAAACCCTGCCCTGCCCCTCTGCCTTCCCTCCCTCCTCTTCCTCACGCCTCCTCTCCCCTTCTTTCCAGTGTGCTCCTCAGTCCCCACGTCTGGAAATCCTTACAGAAGCCACTTCCCTCCTGCTAGGCTCAGCTCTCCTTGCCACCAAGTGTGTATGTCTCAGGCTCCCCTCATAGGGACTTGGCACTGTACCCTTTGCCCCCCACCTGGCTACTCATTAGAGGCCCCCAGGAAGTAGGGCAGAAACATGTGGCTCTGCCAGTATGGAGCATGTGGCCCATCCCTGGGCACGAGGCTGGCAAACGACCCGCTGCTGCTGGAAGCAAAGGGAACAACAAAAGCAAGGTCCCTGCACCTGATGCCCGGAGCCCAGGGACCAGCCTCTAGGTGCTCAAAGGCTTCGGTAAAAGAACCAGAAAGGGGCCAAAGGGAGCGCCTCGCACTCCCCAGGGGTGACAGGCATCGACCCCACCCATCACCCAGGGACTGCACCAGGAGCTGCCACCAATCTGCCTCCCCAGGAGACATGCCACCCAGCAACTGGGCAAACAGTCGCTCTCCCCAAGCCACTTTTCCGGCCTTTTCTGAGCTTCTCCCAAGAGGACATCTCTCTCCTGTCCCCAAAAATTGCCCCCTTTTGCTCCTTCCACCCCTGTTCCACATTTTCCTCCTCTGGGAAGTCCACCGTGGTTTCTAGCCTCCACTCCGTTGACTGCTTTTCCCCTGCTCCAACCCGCCACTAGTGCTACGGTTCCAGCGCCAGCACACCTGTGAGTAAAAGGATACGCTCGGTGAAGAGCAGAAGGGAGGGGCTTCTTCTCATCTATTGCTCAGATACCTGCAGCATTTCCGTTTTCAGAACACCTTCCCGTACAGTGGCTCAAATCATCTTTAAAATGACTGAAAGAGGTAGGTTTTTTGTTGTTGTTGTTTTGTTTTTTGTTTTTGTTTTTTTATGGAGTCTTGCCCTGTCGCTCAGGCTGGAGTGCAATGGTGCAATCTCAGCTCACTGCAACCTCTGCCTCCCTGGTTCAATCGATTCTCCTGCCTCAGCCTCCCGAGTAGCTGGGATTATAGGCGCCTGCCACCATACCCAGCTAGTTTTTTGTATATTTAGTAGAGACAGGGTTTCACCACGTTGGTCAGGCTGGTCTGGAACTCCTGACCCCGTGATCCACCTGCCTTGGCCTCCCAAAGTGCTGGGATTACAGGCGTGAGCCACAGCACCCTGCCAAGAGGTAGGCTTTTTTTTTTTTTTTTTTTTTTTTTGGGATGGAGTTTCACTCTTGTTGCCCGAGCTGGAGTGCAATGGCATGATCTCAACTCACTGCAACCTCCGTCTCCCAAGTTGCTGGGATTACAGGCGCACACCACCAAGCCCGGCTAATTTTTTTTTTTTTTTTTGTATTTTTAGTAGAAATGGGGTTTCACCATGTTAGCCAGGCTGGTCTTGAACTCCAGACCTCAGGTGATCCGCCCGCTTCGGCCTCCCAAAGTGCTGGGATTACAAGCGTGGCCACCGCGCCCGGCCGAGATAGGCATTTTATAGCGGACACTGGGGCCCAGAGAGGCAAGATTTGCCCAAAGTGACCAAGCCTAGTAAGAGAATCAGCCCCGGTTTTCCTGACCTTCCATGACTCAGTGACGCCCGACTTGATACCAGGCTTAGTCTAGGAGGGTCTCCTGGAGGAAGTGTGCGCGTGCGCGCTGCCAGGCATGTAGCGGACAAGCCAAGAGGCAGACCCAGGTGGAGAAGGGACGAGGGGTCGCGGCCGGCGCTGCGCGGCGTGGGAACGGGCTGGGAGCGCCGCTGGGCCGGAGCTCGGGGAGGGGGCGCCGCGCCGCGCTCACCGCAAGGTTCCACCCCTTGGCGGGCGCAGACAATGGGGTCGCTGTGCCGGGCCGCCCCCTCCCCTTGCTCGGGGGCCCGCGTCCGCCTCCTCTCCCCAAAGCTGCTTTCAATTTAAACGCCTCCAACCAGCGGGCGCTGCCCCGGGGGGCGCGACCGCAGCGCCGAGCGCCCCTGTAATTTCCGCAGGGAGCTGACCGGCTCAAACGCGGCACCGCGGTGCCCCGACCGCAGGCCCCGAGACCGGAGACGGCGCCCAGACTGCCTTGCCCGGGTCGTGGGAGCGCCATCGGGGCGGCCTCCTCAGCGCCCAGCCCGGCCCGGTCGCCTCCTCCAGGCAGCCCGCCACCACCGGGAGCCGCTCCTCCAGGAAGGCTGAGTGCCTTCCCCACACCGCTGCTGCCTCGCGGTTCCTCCCACCTCCGAAAGCCCAGCTCCCTTTTGAGGAAGAGGAACGTGGGGAGGCGGCCAGGTCGGGGTTGTCCATTCTGTTTTTGCGTCAAGCCTCCCCCATCAGACTGGAGGCTCCCTGAGGGCAGGGGTTGTGAAGGGAGGTACGAACGGGGCAGTGCTGGGGAGCTCCCTGAGGGCAGGGTTCGAGTCTCCCTAAAAGATAGCCAGTGAAATGACGTTTGTAAGAGTGGCAGCCTAGTGCCCAGACCTACAGCAAGCTTAAAAAAAAAAAAATCAAGGAATACTGCTATTGATTACATAATAATCGTTTCTCTAAGGTGGGGCTGGAGAGGAAACAGTCGCTGTTCTTCCCTCACTCTACCAGTGCCTGGCTCACAGCTCTCTTCCCCAGAACACTGGAGAAAGAAGAGGACACGTCCCCCTTGCTGGGTCCCCTCACGCCCCAGGAGCCCTTCCTGGAATATGAGTCTGGGGCAAGGCAAGGGTTCCATTCGCAGGTTGGAAAAGGAGGGGCCCCAGCCTCTTGGCTTCTAGCAAAGGCCCTAGCCTGGATTGTCTCAAGGAGCGGGTGGGTGAGGGCAGGAGGGGTGGACAGGGGCAAAGCCGTCTGCAGACCCCTCAGCTCTGAAGGGACACAGCAGAGACAGCGGCTGGATGCCAGGAACTGTGGGAGCTGCCGGCAAGGGGGCTCCAGGGTGGGCGCTGAGTTGTGCCAGTGGACACGCCTGCCAAAGCCCCCTTCCCACCTGAACTGCTGGTTCTGTTTCCTGTGTCCCTGCTCCCCTCTGCCTAGAAGCTGCGTCCAGCCATCCTCCCTCCTAGGAACTGCAGCGGAGGAGGGGCTGCATTTTGAGCTAATACACTTGGGGGAGCTGTTTAAAGGGCCTGGTTGCCCTGATCACTGCCACTCTGGGCCTGTGTAGATGGGCTCCTTTGCAATTTTCCAGCTCAGGGGGTGTGTGCCCCTGTGTGTTCGTGTGTGTGCGTGTGCGAGTGTGTGTCAGTGTGTGTCTGTGTGTTCCTGTGTGTATGTGCGTGTGCAAGCCTGTGTGTGCCTGTGGTGCACCTGTGTGTGTGTGTGCACCTCTGTGTGTGTGCATGCACGTGTGTGTGTGTGTAAATGTGTGTGTTCTGAGCTGTGGGGAGGGAGCTCAGCTGGGGTCCCTGGCTTGTCCTGAGTGCTCTGCTCCACCTTGTCCCCTCCCCTAGGTTCCAAACACCCCTCTCTTTCCAGCCTGGCTGTTGTGGTGAAGCTAATCAGAGGTAATTATGGGGGAAGAAGGGATCCTGAGAGGGACCCCACAGAGACCACCTCATCCGCCCCAGCCCATCCCTGGTGGCCCTGGCCTCCAGGGCCTAGGCCAGCTCAGCCTTGCCTGGTGAGGGTGAACCCACCAACGCCCCACCCCTATGGCCCTCTCTCTCCCACCCACTCCCCATTCCCAGAGCTGCAGGTAAGTTTCACACATCTGGGTTTTCCTCAGTCTCCCTAAAGCTGCTCCATACGCACTCATTCATTTCAGGTTTACTTGGGCACCTCCTCTAAGCCAAAGTCCACACTGGGCACCTGACAAAAACTGGTCCCTGCCCTGCTGCTAGGATTTGGGTCAGGGTAGCCTTTGCAGGGGTGAGGGGGCATCGCTTTGGAAAGGCAGAGGGCCCCTGCAGAATCACAGCACTTTCAGGGGAGGGCTTCATTTCCACCACCTTGCTGATGCCAGAGGAGCAGAGCTCGCCAGCCCAGAGCTTCTTGACTTCCACCACTCCTAGCCTGCCATGACACCCATCCTCCCTCCCACCCAGTGTTGATGGATGTCAGACCACACCCTGCTCTGTCTCCCTGTCCTGACCACCTGTCCTCCTCCCACAGCTTCCTCCATCCACTTGGGTTCTCCCTGCTTTTCTTCTAGGGTGGGAAGGGGGTCTTTCTGCAATGCACAGAAGCTGGATGGAGAGTGGCAGCTCTCAGTCACCTCCTTGGGGTTTGAGGACCCAAGCTGGGAGAGCCCTTAGAGACCATGGAGATCGGCTCCCTCTCACACCCTAGGAAGCTGAGGCCCAACGGGATGGGGAGTCCAAGCAGTCAGAGGCAGCGGAATTAAACCCCAGTCTCTGACTCCCAGTCCACTGCTCTTCCTGGGGAGGCCTCCCTAAGCCTGCATCTGGAGGACAGAGTCCAGGCCTGCTCCTTGCCGCAGCCCCTCACTGTGCCCAGGAGAGGGGAGCAAACAGGGGTCCCCGCCATGCTGCCTTTCTGTCCTGCTCCACTAGCCTGAGCCCAGAGACAAGGCCGTGGGGTGGGAGGGACTGCAGGGGGCTTCGTTGAGGGTCTCTAATTTCCTCCTGCCCCTTGATGTCCAGAGGAAAACAAGCCTCCTGTGCCAAAGAGATTTCCAAGCATAAACAGAGGTCAGTGCCCCCCTTGCCCCGGAGGTGCCAAGGTGGTAATTAGGCTTGGGGGTGTATCCTGGAAGGGTGGGGGTAGGGCAGCCATTATCCTGGAGAGCTGAGCTGGGCAGAGGAGCTGTGTGGTCTGGGCAAATGGGTGGTTTGTAGGTGGTCTGGGGAATGAATGACTGAGTGTTTGGGAGGGAAGCTTTCGGGTGGGAGGGGGAGGGGGAGGGAACAGAGGGATTGGAGAGTAAAGCCCGGAGTCTTCCCCCCAGTTCCCTGGTCTGAGTCCTTGCTCAAGTTCTGGAGGCATCACTCTGAGACACGCGGGGAGGGCAGTGGGTCTCGGGAATGGCACCTGGACAGTGGAACACCTAGGGGGCCGTAGCAGGGGGCAGGGTCTCTGCTGAGATGAGGGGCTCTGGGGAGTCACCATCTCCCCACCTGCTCCCTCCGCTGCTGGAAGGTGCAGGAGGAGGCGGGCGGAGGCGGTTCTGGCACAGAGTTCCCGGCTGCGGCGGTGCTGGCTAAAGCACTCCGGCGCTGGTCCTGCTCCCCCTTGTCCCCGCTTCCAGCCACGTCTAACCCCTCGCATGGGACAAATTCCTTCAGGAATGAGGAGGACCCTTTGACTCTCAACCCTCAGGAGCTCCAGATCCACAAGTCCCCTCTTCTGACCCCGAAATGCCCCATCCATAGCTCCTCCAGGCCAGACTGCACCAGGTCCATTGTATCAGGGACTTCTTCACCCCAAGCGTTGGTTTCCCTACTCATAAAATGGGGATAATACAATATTTAACTGTGAGGACTAAATAAACCAGAGGCAGTGTGCGTGAAATGGCAGTTATGGCAATGACTAATGCCCCAGAAGATGTCCCTCATGTCTGGAGGCCAGCTGTCCTCCCAGGAATGGTTACCCAGAACCCAGGACTGGCTGTGACCCCTGGCATGGAGACCAGGACCATGCTGGAAGGAGGTGGGGTGAGCAGGTCATGGGTAGAGGGTGGGGCTGCTGGGACTGTCCAGTGGCATCCTGCCAGGCCTTGGGCACATTCCTCCTCCCCCGAGCTCCCTACCTGCCCATGCCACCTGTGCTGCCGGCACCACACCCGGCCTCTGCAGCAAGAGAAACTGCAGTGAGACTACCAGACACAGCTGCCCCGAGGAAAACACTGAACTCGGGAAGCAGCCCCTATCTGGACAGCCTGCTGGGGCATCTTAGCCACTGACCAGCACGGAGGAGACAAGCGTCTATGTCCTGGTTTCATCCGGTGTCCTTTGGGAGCCTGTAAGCATCTTAGAACAGGGACTGGGTCCCCAGCCTCAGATTGGGTAGTGGTTCCCAGAGGCCAGCCTCTGTGTCCCTCTGAGGCAGGAACTGAGCCCTCACCATCACATCAGATTCCCGAAGGGAGAGCTTACCCCAAGAACCTGACCCAAGGGGACGGGGCTGCAATTTGATGGGTTAGCCTGGCTTCTTCATGGGTTCAACAGCTGCACCCCACCCCTTCCTCAGATCCAAAGTTCTCCACTAACGGTCCGGGCACAGTGGCTCACGCCTGTAATCCCAGCACTTTGGGAGGCTGAGGTGGGCGGATCACCTGAGATCAGGAGTTCGAGAACAGCCTGGCCAACATGGTGATACCCATCTGTACTAAAAATACAAAAAACAGCTGGGTGTGGTGGTGCATGCCTGTAATCCCAGCTACTTGGGAGGCTGAGGCACGAGAATCGATTGAACCCGTGAGGCAGAGAGCTGAGATCATGCTGTTGCACTCCAGCCTGGGCAACAGGGTGAGACTTCGTCTCAAAAAAGAAAATTCTCCACTGACGGGAAAATATCAGGGGAAGAGAGCCAATTTGGAAACCCTGGGAAATGGCCTGCTGCTGTCTGCTTGGAGATGGCTGTGGTGGGGTGTCGGGGAGTGTGGGTGCAGAGGCGGGCTCTGCAGGGTCAGTCTCCAATAAATCTCCCTCCTCCTCCCTTGTCTGCTCAAAGCCAGGCAGGCTAAACCCTTCTTTCCTCTGTGGTCTGTTCCTAGGGAGCTGGAGGAACTGCATGGCATTTAGTGGGGGTTGGGGGACATGAAGACACCTTCGTCAGTCCTGTGGAGCAGCCTACAGGGCAGCAATCCTGGATGTTTGGGGGCTCCTGATACCAGGACCATCTCCCAGCAGGAAAGAATCCCCTCCCCTGCTGTCTTGAACAACCCCTCTCTATGCAGATATGGATCACCTGGAGTTGTAGAGCGTTGAGGGGAGGGTAGCTGGGCCAAATGGAATGCTGGTTCCTAGGCCAGAACTCAAAGGATTCTCTGAAGTCTCTTAGGAGGTATGAGATACGTCACTTAGAGAGAGGACAGAGCTTTCGTGAAAGAGGATGACTAGGAGGCTGGCTTGTCCATCCCTTGCTTCTGTGCCAAGCCCCATTATTTCTTGGGAATGTTTCCTGCTTTCAGGTCTATTTCCATGCTCATTCATTCTGCGTACCCTCACCTCAAAAATAAAAACACACTGGGGCTAGGTGCGGTGGCTCACACCTGTAATCCAAGCACTTTGGGACGTCGAGGCAGATGAATCGTGACGTCAAAGTTCGAGACCAGCCTGGCCAACAAGGTGAAACCCTGCCTCTACTAAAAATACAAAAATTAGCAGGGCGTGGTGGTGTGTGCCTGTAATCCCAGCTACTTGGGAGGCTGAGGCAGGAGAATCGCTTGAACCTGGGAGGCAGAGGTTGCAGTGATCCAAGACCATGCCATTGTACTCCAGCCTGGGCAACAGAGCAAGACTCCATTTCAAAAAAAAACAAAAAACAAACAAACAAACAAAACACACTTACTAAAGACCTACTATGTTCCAGACCTACTGTGTGCTGAACGGCGGTGTTCTAAGCATGAACAAGCAACACTCCCTTCCCTCGGTCGCTCACAGCCTAGGGGCTGCAACACATGAGACAGACTCCAGTTTAAAACAGAATTAAATGCAGGTTAGGTCAGAGATGCCAAGAAATCTGGGTGCGCAGATGGGGAAGTTCGTTTTGAAGAGATAAGCCCCACCCCAAGCATCCGAAGTAACTGGAATCCAATACGCTGCAATGCCGCTCATGCCCAGAAGCCTTCTCCGAGTCCCCAGTCTAAATCCCACCCCCATTACAACCTCTCTTTGAGTTCCTAAAGACACGCTGAACTTAGAGTTTGTTAGGATATGTTTATTTATGGGATTATGTGATTAATCCTCCTCCCCCACAACACTGTAAGTGCCAGGAACAAGCTTGGCGGTGAGCCAAGGTGGTCGGCCATGAGAGTGCTTGGCAGGTCTGGGATAAGACAAGCCATAGGATGTGGCTGGACTTGAAGGGGATAAAGTACATAGTGGGGACCCAGGCTGGCAAGGTAGGTTGGCACCAGATCAGGGCAGGCTGTAAATGCCAGGCAATGTTGGGACTTTATCCTGCCGGCAATGGGGAGCCATCAAAGGTTTTTGAGCATAAGAGTGGCATGCTCCAACCTGTGTTCTGACATCCCTCTTGGTGCAGTGTGGAGGAGGGATTGGGGAGGGAAGGGAGGATGGCGGTGTGCTCCTTGGAGTCAGGGGAACCAGCCAGTGTTGCAATAGTCTCAGGGACTGGTTAGAAAAGGTGTCAACTGAATCCGGAGCAATGGAAATGAAAAACAAAGAGGGCACCTTCAAACCAGCAATGCTGCAGAAAGGATGGGACTCAGTGGCTGGTGAATGGAGTGGAGCATTGAGGGTGACTTGCAAATTCCTAGTCTTGTTATCTTGGAGGTGGTAATGACTTTAAGCTGTGTAAGGCATACCCAAGGAACTAGCATTCAAGGGAAATGGACACGCAGGTTGGGAAGTCCTTTCTGAGGTCTACTCTGTAGTTCTACTTCACATAAAGCCTATGTTTTTTTTTTTTTTTGAGACAGAGTCTCACACTGCCACCTGGGCTGGAGTGCAGTGGTGCAATCTTGGTTCACTGCAACCTCCATCTCCCGTGTTCAAGTGATTCTCCTGCCTCAGCCTCCCGAGTAGCTGAGATTACAGGTGCCTGCCACCACGCCCAGCTAATTTTTGTATTTTTAGTGGAGACGGGGTTTCACCATGTTGGCC
This sequence comes from Cacajao melanocephalus, assembly GCA_963573385.1. Lineage (NCBI taxonomy): Eukaryota > Metazoa > Chordata > Mammalia > Primates > Pitheciidae > Cacajao > Cacajao melanocephalus. Next base: position 162,380 of record CAUYLG010038285.1, read on the forward strand.
AAGCTGGTCTTGAATTCCTGACCTCGTGATTCACCCGCCTTGGCCTCCCAAAGTGCTGGAATTACAGGTGTGAGCCACTGCACGCAGCCCCTAAAGCCTACGTTCTACAGCTGCCCCTCCTGGAAACTCAGCTTCAGGGTGGTATACCTTCCCCCAGGGCAGTGAGGCTCGTAGAGACCACTGAGGAGTGAGGTGGGGGCTGTTAGGGCTGGGCAGGAGGTCGTCTGGCTTCCTGCTGCCTCTTGGCATTGCCTCCTGACTTAGCCTCTGATTTCCTGCCCCTCTTGGCACTCCCAGCCCCTCATAGATGGCGGAGGAGGCTCCCAAAGAGGCTGGATGAGTTGGAGAAGAGATCTGGGAACTCCCAGGCCATGGCCCATTTCAGTGAGGTTACCGACAATGTGCTTTGATCTCTAGAAGATTCCCTTGTAGTCAGTTAGCGGGTGGAGCAGGGGTGGGGGAGAAGGAGACCTGAACTCGAGGCAGGTTTAGCCCCAAGAGCTTTGCCCTCCTCACCCTGCCTACCAGACACCCTAGTGCACACTGCAACTGTGTTAAAACAAAAGGTATTCCCTTGCCCCCTGGATTCTTAGAACTCTTAGCAGACCAGAAAGCAGGGTCTGGGAGACAGATGGGGTTGAGGGGAGACTTGAGAGTAACATCGCCCTACAGTATACTGGGTCCAGCAGCAAGCAAAGTACAGAGAGCGAGCCCAAGCCCCAGGATATGAGCAATGAATGAAAATTGTCCCTGGCCAATTTTCAGCGGGGAACACAGATACAGCACCCAGACCCCGGAAGGGGGATCCCAGACCTCAGGCAGCACAGAATGGCCCACACAGAGCCCAGAAGACAGAGCAAGTGTCCGGGCTGCCAAAGTCCCCCAGAACAGAGATGCAGCTGCATCACCCAGCAGAGGCAGACAAAAGGAAAAGAAAGATATCAGAGCGGAAGGGACCTCACACCAAACCTAGCTCTCAAAGCTTTCCAAACTGTGTTCCCCGGAATCCTCCCTAGGGGTTCTCATGAGATGGGATGAAGGAGCCAAAGGGAAAGGGGACCTCACTCCCAACTCCAACCAGAAACTCTCTGCTTTGTTTGATTTCTATACCAGGCATCTGCCTGAAATTCTGATTGGGGGAAGAAACAAAGGTTGCTGCGAATACAGACACAAATAACCCCACAGTTTAAATTAGCGATCCTGTAATTCTACAGCCCAGGCTGGAGTGCGGTGTCACAAACACAGCTCATTGCAGCCACGACCTCCTGTGCTCAAGCAATCCTGCCGCCTCAGCCTCCCGAGTAGCTAGGACCACAGTGCCACTACGCCCCGCTAATATTTTATGTTAATATTATTCTTATTATTTGGTAGAGATGGGGTCTCCCTGTGTTGCCCAGGCTGGTCTCAAACTCCTGGGCTCAAGCGATCCTCCCACCTCAGCCTCCCAAAGTGCTGGGATTGCAGACTTCAGACACCTCTCAGCTTTTAAACTGTGTGTTGGATGACTGCATGAGTTCCTGGACTCTTTGTCCAGTGCTCTTTAGCTACAGTGACTCTTAAGGAGGGGGCACATCAGCATGGGAGGTTGTGCCCAGTGGGGAACCCCTGTGGTGGGGTTTACGATGTTATTGGAGTCCTATTCCTTAACCATGGCGGCCTTAGCTAGGGTCCTAAGGCCAGCGAAAGGGGGAGGGCGGGGACAGGGGCCTGCACCCACCCCGCTAGCTCGCGGAGGCCAAGGCCGCACCCTCGTTAGCCAGGCGTGTCCCGACTCCTCTCCTGCCCCGCGCCCCTCCTGGTCGGCGACCACCCGGCAGCCGGCGGCAGTAAGGGGGTGCGGCCAAGAAAGGGTTAATCTGGCAGCGCCTTTCATCAGCAGCTTGGCGGGCTCCCAAGGCCCACAGGCTGGGTACCTGGGCGCCTACCTCCGTCGGTGGGGCGGGGACGTGACCACAGGGCAGCCCTGCCGTCTGCATTCCTCCCGCGTGAGTGCGTGAGTGACGGCCGCCGCGCCGGAGCCCCTCGCCGGGCGCCCGCCCCGCCGGCCACGCCCGCCTGGCGGCGCGCAGGGCAGGGGGCGGGCCCGCGGCAGAGTGAGTGCCCCTCCAGCGGTGGCCCAGGCTCGGGAGGGAGCCCCGTGCTGGGAGGCGGCTCAGGAAAACTCTGCAAGGAGTGAGGACGCTGCCGGGGGACACAGAGGAAGAGCCGACTGTGGTTGGAGTCAGGACTCCGGGCAGGAGAGATGCCCAGGGCTCCCTTGAGGAGTGATAAGACGGGGTAGGCACCGGCAGGCCTAGGCCAAGCGTCCTGGGAATGCGACTCTGTCCCCTGAGTCCTCCCCATGCCCCAGGTCTCCACATAAATTTCAGCCCTCCCATTACACAGTAGTGGGAGGGCCATCCTCAATTCCTCTTCCCTGAACTCACCAGCCCTGGCCTTTGATCTCTCCTGGGACCTGTTGATGGAAACAGGAAGTCGCCTTAGGCTTGAAGCAAACTCAGAGTGTACACAAGCAAGCACTGCACCTCCAGGCTTCTCCTAGGGCTGGGGTTGGGGCAGACTCCAAGATGAAGGCAGCCTCGCCAGGACAGGGGAGAGCTTCCTTCTCTCTGAGAAGCCTGGGGGTTCTCCGAAAAGCCCAGCAGGGCCAGACAGGAGCCTTCCCAGAGAAACTCGGTTCCTTAAAAAGAGCCTCCCCTCAAAGGAGAGCTCAGACCCAAGGCCTGTCACCCACTCCTCCTGACTCCTGGGAGAGGCAATGCCCTCACACAAGTCCCCTTGTCCACCCAATCCTTCTCGAAAACAGGCAACCTGAAAAAGAGAGCTGGACGGTATAGCATCTCAAATGCTCAGTAGCCCTGGAGTCCTTGGACTCAGTAGGAAATCAGAAGAGATGAACCCCTCAGTGATTTCCAAGTCCCCCTTCAAACTGGCACTTCAAACTCAATTTGTGGTGCAAACTCCGCTCTTGTTTCCAGCCTCTGGATTATTTGTTTGTATTTGAGATGGAGTCTCTCTCACTCTGTTGCCCAGGCTGGAGTGCAGTGCCATGATCCCGGCTCACTGCAACCTCCGCCTCCCAGGTCCAAGCAGTTCTGTCTCAGCCTCCCAAGTAGCTAGGACTACAGGCGCATACCACCACACCCCGCTAATTTTTGTATTTTTAGTAGAGACAGGGTTTCACCATGTTGGCCAGGCTGGTCTTGAACTCCTGACATCAGGTGATCCACCTGCCTCGGCCTCTGAAAGTTCTGGAAAGGCCACCGTGCCCGGTGTCCAGCCTCTGAGTTCTAAGGGCCCTGGGTACATGTGCAGAGGAGGGGAAGGGAGAGGCTGAGGTGGGGAAGGGCCCTTTGGAGGAGAGGCAGAGCAAGGGCAGGACAGGTGGGGAACCAGCCCCCAGCAGCTCCAGGCTCCCAAGACAGCAGAAGCAGAGATCTGCGGCTGGTCTGCTTTTCCTCCAGAAGTCCTTTCAGACTTTTAAAACTCTTGACTTCTTCCATCTCCTGGAGGCCAGTTGCTGCTGTGAGAGCAGGTAGAAGTTTGATCTAATATCTAGATTTTTCTGAAGCCCTTCTCTGCCTTTAGAATTCTTCTAGGTTAAAGGCCGGGCGAGGTGGCTCACACCTGTGATCCCAGCACTTTGGGAGGCCGAGGCGGGCGGATCACCTGAGGTCGGGAGTTCGAGACCAGCCTGACCAACATGGAGAAACCCTGTCTCTACTAAAAATACAAAACTAACCAGGCATGGTGGCACATACCTGTAATCCCAGCTACTCCAGAGGCTAAGGCAGGAGAATCGCTTGAACCTGGGGGGCGGAGGTTATGATGAGCCGAGATCGCACCATTGCAATCCAGCCTGGGCAACAAGAGCAAAACTTCATCTCAAAAATAAAAAAAAGATTTCTGCTAGGTTGATCTCCTCCTCCTTCCCCATCCTTAATTATGTAATTAATGTCTGGAGAGTGGGGCTAAGGCCACCTTTCAGGGGAGGAGCAGCAGTCTCACCATCATTCAGGGCCAGCATTTATTCCTGACCTCAAGAAAACAGCCACCTTTGCCTGAACAGGAGACTGGTAAGGTGCATGATGGGGAAAGGGTGGTACAAGTATTCAGGAGACCCTGCTTCATTTTCCCTCAACTCAGCCCTGGGACCAATGACTCCACCTCAGTTATCCCATCTCTAAAATGGGATAATAACTCCAGCAACCACACAGTGGGTGTTCTGAAGGTGCATCTACTCATTAGAGACGGGTGCTGGGTCCGGCACCCTGGGAGAGCAGGCCAGCCTGGCTGCTGTGATCATACCCCAATCTCAGATTGAATGAGTTGTACCACCAAGCCACCTGCCCACAGCCCCCTGCCCTCAACCCCAAATTGGGACATCTTTCCAACATTCTAGGCATTATCTTGACTAGAAGGCTGAGAAGCTACAAATAATAAAACATCAGGCTAAAATCGGGTAAGGACTAAATAAGATCAAGTAGGAAATTGGGCAGCAGACCTCAAAATAACTGGTTTCTCCTCCATCCCTTTGCCTGGCCCCTGGGGCTTGTACTTTGGTAGGGTGACAGCTGTCCCAGTTTGCCTAGGACTGTCCTGGCTTTAGTATTCAGAGTCCCACATCCCCAGGAACCCTTCAGTCTGGGACAAACTGGGCCAGTTGATGATTCTTTCTCAGGACAGGCTTGGAGATTGGAGAGATCGCAGACGTCTGACTTCCTTCACCCTGCCTGGTTTTCTGTATGCATCCATGTTGCAATGGAAAAGTCCTGGAGACGGAGAAGCTTTCACTCTCCACCCCCATAACCATGTGACATCACAGCAAAAAGCAGCCTGCTCGCCCTCCACTGCTGTCCAGGACCCCCTCCCACAGTTGTCCCTTCTCCAAGAAGAATTTTCATCTAAGGACTAAGGTCCTGGATCCCTGCCTCCATTCATACAAGCCAGGCAATGGCAGGGCCCAGGAGCTCCTAGCCAACCAGGGAGAACCTTCTAGGAGACAAGCCCCAGGTTGCCATCTGGTGGTAATTCTCCAGGGAGGAGATTTGCCCAGGTGACCCCTAGGTCAGGCTCCTTTAAATAGCCCTTAAATTGTCTTTGACACAGGCAACTTGGGGTCGCTGCTGGGGGAGGAAGACACAAGGCTTAGGGGGCCACACCCTCAAAGCACTACCTTGAAGCCACTTCTTGAGGGAGCCTTCCAGCTGTGCCACAGCCCTCTACAGGCATTCCTGAGGGGTAGCTGCAGCATCAGGTCTCTGGGAGGGGTGGGGTAGGGGTGAAGGAAGTGGGGTACAGGCCCTCCCTATTACATGCCCAGCTGTTTTCTTTTAGGAAACACCAGACCCCTGCTTCCTCTACCACCATGCACACACATACAAGTCTCTGTTGATCTTAAAACACAACCATCATTGTGCAAGATGACCAAGGCCCAAGGGAGGCCCGGGGCGGGGAGCCCAGTGAACCATGGAGAGGGCCCCGCTCAGCAGTGGATCTGTGCACACGGTAGAGAGATGGGACCTACAGGGCCCATACAGGTGCCTGGGCCCTGTTTAGGGCATGGCATCCCCCATAGCATTAGGTCAAGGGTGTGGGCACACAGCCTGGCCTTGGGCCTCGCACTCCGAGCCAGGCCTCCCAGGCTGGCCAGGGAGCTGTCAAATCCCCACTACAGAGACAAATGGAGCCGTCAGAGAAAATAGCTTCTAATGGGGAGCAGGAGCCAGGCTGGGCTGGGGCTGGGGGGAGGACTCTGCTGGCCAGATGTGAATTCTTCACTAATCACACCAAATTGGCCCAATTTGTTCACTGACACACGGGGGGACCAGCTTCATCTTTTCCCACTGAGCAGGCTCCCCTCCCTCCTGCATAGAAGTAGTTTGGCTCCAGGGATGGGGCTGGCCAGCTGACAGCAGGGCTGGGAGGGAAGAGGGCAAGGCAAGATTTACATGCCCTCCCTCCCTGTAGAACCCCAGGAGCTGGCTTGGGGTTGCCTCTTTCCATCTCTACCAGCCCCCTGAGCCCTGGGTGCTGAGGGTCACACAGTCTGGGGGAAGGAGGTGAGGAAGAGAAGGGGACTAGGCTATCTACTCTCTTGGAAATGAGTGGCACAAGTGGGAAAGAATTGGGACACTCTTGGGAAGAGAAAGGAGGGGGCTTTGGGAGAGGCTAGGACACCATTTAAGGCAAACCAACGTCACTTGGTCGAGGCAGCTGAGTTCACCAGGTCCCCATAGGGCCACAACTCCGAGCATGCTGGTGAGAGGAGGCAAAAGAGAGCCTGTGCCCCATCTCTCTAACTCCAAGCCAAACTCACCTCTTCAATGCTTGCTCCAGAAAGAGTCTTGAAGGCTGGGACTGTCACAGGAGGCCTGCCAGTGGGACTTGGAGAAGAATCACCTTTCACCTTCCTCTTCCCGATGGCCTCTCTCTCCAGGGCTAATCAAGAGGCAATAAGGAGATGGGCATCTCCTGGGGTCAGGGGGTTCCAGGAGGTGAGACAGGAGTTCCGATGGTGAGTCAGCCAGGGAGAGCATGTGCATGGAGGCCCCCAGCCTCTGTAACCCTGTCTTCTGTGTCCTATGCCAGGTAGACACTTTCACGCACGAGGACTTGGGTGTCCTGGCCCACCATCCATGGTCCATCCTCCCTACCCGAAATCCACTCCCCGGTCTCACCCCACTCGTCTCACCCCACTCCCCAATCTCACCCCACTCCCAGATCTCACCCCACTCCCCGATCTCACCCCACTCCCAGATCTCACCCCACTCCCAGATCTCACCCCACTCCCCGATCTCACCCCACTCCCCGATCTCACCCCACTCCCCAGTCTCACCCCACTCCCAGATCTCACCCCACTCCCCGATCTCACCCCACTCCCAGATCT